>JARDVA010043460.1:0-12477 GCA_030265315.1 Mopalia swanii
TCTGGTGTCTATGCATAATTATTTGTGGCTGATTAGTAATCTGTGAGCCATCACTACTTTAAGGCATATAACGTGATCCTCTATACTGACGTCAACATTAGTGACGGGATTAAGAAGTTACTCGAGACTTACTTAAAATCGACTGTACTCCTGTTCTTACTGCTGACGACTCAATGATAACGTGCCGACCCAATTTGTTCCCTCCCTTCCAGGTGTTCCTGATTATCAGTGTAGCTTACATGTTGTATATTTATTTATACATGAGAACATGTTGACGTATTTTGGTTTGTCACAGCTCACATTTAAAACAAATTCTGGGAATGCTCGTGCATCTCCCGTTATCCCTGATTCCTCAGGAGAAGGGACAAGATTACAGCCAACCATCCATAACCGTTAGTCTCGATTAGTTTCTCAATTACCTATGCACATATTGGAAAATTATGTTTATAATCCGTAAGGTTCCAAAACTACTTGAGAAGCTCTGACGTAATTGTTTTCTGCACTGTTCTGCGTTAATCGGACTTCGGGATCAATAATTACGGATCTACCATAGCAATTGCTTTGAAAATACGGAAATCTAATTAACAACCGCTCGTCTTATTGCTCGCTGGCCGGTGCTTTCATTGACAGCACAACACCACCCTTATATATTATGAGGACTTTTCACATTGGTGAAACCATGCAAGGAACAATCGCTTTATGGTAGGAGTCCATTCCAATAGTTGTACAAACTGTCCATAGTTTTTATACTTGGACTGTTTCACGTAAATTTTCCTTAATACCTTCAACTAGAGCATAATACAACCAAAACCTGCAGTTATTGAAACGTAATGACAGCCTATTGCAATACATGTATGTTGAATGTTCGAACCTAGTCTTCAGTTTCAACCAAGGTACACTATCACCATATTCATGTAACCGGGTATAGTAATAGTTCGATAGTTGAGGAAATTGGCACCCCGTAGTTTATCGTAGGTCCCTTATAGTTATCGTTGTGTTCAGATCAAGGTGTCCTGTGATTTACAGTAGTTGACTAAGCTTCCGGTGAGGCGCACAAAAAACAGTCTGTTTTCTGTAAACGGCAAATGCCTTATGTCTGTGTTCTGTGAGTACTGGTGGAGAGACTGGGGCGAGCTTCCATGGAAAATATAAAGCTCTTTGTACGGAGTTTTATATTTCTCGCGTCTCGTGGCCTCTGGTTGGGTGCAGATTTTGTGAGGACTAGCAGGATGTCTTTACTTGTCAATGGAGGAAGATTAACTTACCAAAGAAGAACATCTCACATGTTTTGCTGTGTTTGTGCCCATTATTGTTGGAATACACAAACGTCCTAAAAGTGAAATACCCTTAAAGCTTGATCAGTGCTTCAATCCATTGTTTTGTCATTGCTATACCAGTGATGCCGAAGGAATCTTTTTTCACATTGGTACTCTATCAAATGAGCGAATTTAACTTGCGTACGGCGTTAAACCACAATTAAAAACTTTGGTTGCCTACACGGGGATTCGAACCCGAGACCTTTGGATTACAGACCCAACATATATATATTTTTTAAATAAGTGCAGAGATAAAAAAAAAATGTGCTTGTCTCCAACTGGATTCGAACCCGAGACATTTCGGTTACAGGCCCAACACTCTATCGACTGGACATATATATGTATTTTTATATATATATGTAACCCAAAGGTCCCGCAGTCGAATCCCGGTGGAGGTCAGCAAGTCTTTCCATTTATTTAAAAATATCAATCGAGGCGGCAATACATACCAACTTTCTCAGATAGCGTCACTTTATACTTTAGGAAACTTCCAGTCATTGAACATAAAAATATATTTGAGAATATTTCCAAAGATAGCATTTTATTATTTTTTATTTCAAACGGATTTGAAATGAGATCACTTTAATATACAACTGAATCAGACAAGAACAACGAAAAGGGAAATAATCGCGAATCCTGGAGAGAAAATTACCTCCCTTGATCATGGCGACTGAAGGCCGCCTGTGATATTTCATAGAAATTAATTCAGATGTCATTACATTGTTTACTGAAACGCATTTGATTTCGAAATACATATATATTTTAAAATATATATGAAAACTGTTAGTTGTTTTCAGAAAGCCAGGCTAATAGTGTTTTGAATAAGTTTGATTATTCCCTTTAAAGGTTGAGTGGCCAGAGTGAATTTTACTTGACCGTATTCTTAAATCACGTCAGTCGTCTGAATTTATTGATTCAAATTTGTTAGAAAACATTTAACGTTGGTCCCACAAAATCCCTATCTTGCAGTGTTATATACTGTTTAAAAGTACACCACGAACACTAGTGTACATGTTAATTGTAAGTTCGTACACTCTTCAAAACTAATAGAAAGTAAATTGATCTAATAGCCTAAGGGCACAATTTTGTATCAATTCAGACACCCGTAGACTCACACCAACTTTGTCAATGATCGCACATACGCTCTCGATTATCAAGATAAATTTTTAGAAGATTAATTACTGATCCGAACAAGATAAAACGTTGCCCAACGTAATACTTAGTGACTTAATAAAAAACAATACATTTATCTTATTTGAAATAACGTTATGTCCACTTACTATTACCTCCAATCACCTCTTAATTGATGACATCATAGTACTGACGTAGATTAAAGAAAGGTATCTTTTTTTCATATTACACTATGTGTAAGTTTATCAAGATAATACTTTCACGATGACCGTGTCCGGGATAGACACAACGTGCTTATGTCTCAAAATATTTCTTAAAAACATCAACCCGTATATATTTAGTATTTTCAGTATAATAAGAAAAACTGTTGACTCGTTATAAGGCATACTGTACATTATTATAGCGAGAGTAAGAATCGAACCAGCGACTATCAGTATGGCACCATATCACTAATAGAAATGTAGGTCACTATGACCACTTGACTAACCAGCCAGTTGTATAAGACAACTTTATAACAGTTCACAACGTTAATTTATAATTGTTACCAACAAGGAAGTTTTTCTTGAGCGATCTACTGAAGGGCCCTTGACATTGAAACAGTTTGCGACATGGACCTCTGGAGACGGCCATCAAGATTTACCAGAGGTGCAAAGACAAACAAACACTGAAAATCTATATCCTAGTTCGACTTCCTGCAGGGCCGAAGTTCCGTTAGATATTTCCTCCAAAACAATGGTTTCGCCTTCTGTCTTAGGTCTTTGCTCAGAGGAAGAGTTTTGATGGAGGTCATTTGGACACATTAGTGAGCACATCCTCCTGTATTGAATTATCTCCTTCTCCCTCAGTATTTGGTAAAGTCCTGACCCAGTCCAGCACCGTGGAATATGTGGGCGGGTCCTCCATGGCACTCCCAAGGTCGCTCAGCGAGTCGTATGTTGGTGGGCGAGTACAAGCTCTTAAAGGCACAGGGTCCGGACTGTCACCGATATAAAATGTCTGGCTGCCGTGGCAAGAACCCGACGAACTGTGCGCCAGAGGGTTATAACGTGGACTCTCGTCAGGGGTTCCAGCACTGAGAGCTTGGTTACCTCCAATCAATGTAGAGTATGAAGGTGGACTATCTTCACAAGCATGGAGAAAAAAACTCTCCAGACAGTCTCCCTCCGATTCTACTGTATCTGAGCGCATAAAGGTGGCCATCCGAGCTGCCCTCGAACCTCGGCTGTTCTGAGAGCCCACAGAGTCGGTACATAAGTCTTCCGGTTCGTTAGTGGAACTGAAAATTGACTGGTTAAAATACTCGGTTAAATAATGCTGCCGTGGAATTTCCACCTCTGCGCCGATAGCTAGTGAAAATGAATTCTTTGTGGCTACTGGTTTATTTTTATCCGGAGGTCCACACTGATCGGTAACAGCCATGAAATGAAGCTGGAAAACCACGAACACTAGCACAATTTTCTCAGCGAGTTCCTCGAGGCTTCCACTGACCCGGAAAGTGCCCGAAGACACATCGATACTGATGCCGTCAACTGAAATCTCTCCTTCCGGATCCAAAGACCTCGGCAAGTTTACCGTGTTCATCGTCCTTGATTTTGTCTTAAAAACCTTTATAATAACAGGGGTATCTTTGTTCTTTTGATTACCATTCTCAACCAAGCCTACAACATATGGTACCAAAATTTATACTGAGAATGTTTCTAACAAAAGGCCAGTAAGTTTGTTTTTGTTTAGTTTTGCAAGGTTTAAAATTTGTCATAATAAACTTTTTCAAACATTATTGGTTATATTGCAAATATAGCGAGTTATTAATAAGATATAATTTAGTGTATTCCGACAAAATTTAACAAACAGTGTTTAAATTGTGTTACTAACCTACACACACGGCCCAATCTCCATATTTGTTTTTAACAACAAAGGCTATTTCGTGGCGCTCCGGTGTCTGTGGTTCTAAAGTCGGGCAGGTGTCCACAGACTTCACCTGAAACAATTGATTGAAAAGTTGTCAGATTAAACAGTATTGATTGATTCATCGATTTATCAGACAGTTGAGTCTATTTTTAGTTAAGCTCAAGTGCTTTAGGAAATTGTACATAACCATCCTTTTTCCAGACACATCATAGGGCATGCTAGACAATACTTACTTTGAGTCACTTAGCGAAATGTCTAAAGACAAAAAATGTTGAATGATAAAATTACGTCAGGTTCCTGTCAGCCGGTTACTTTTTTCATGAACTGATATAAACCTCGTGTACCTCCTTAGCTGTATTTATTTCTGAGTAATGTAGATAATTGACGCATTCTCTCGTTCAAGAATATACTTCACCTGTCGTTTCCTAGGTAACTGGTCATGTCCAATAAGATGTGCTAGCACCACCATGTCGTCTTTATACAGAAGCTGTATTGTAGACATCATCAGCTCCGGACACTGGACCACTCGACACGAAAACAGAGATGTGCCAGACATCAGAGTTAACCTAAATATAGAGAGAACAATTTTTGTCTTTCCAAAAACAAAAAAAAAACGATTTCAAATTTATTAAACTTTGTTTATTTTTCAAGAAAGCAGATATCGGTTTATTTCAAGGCAGGATTATTAATAATACTAAAATCACGGAAATAAAGTCGTGATTGTTTTTTTTGTAACTAATTTATATTGTATATATTTTCAAATATCCTTAAACATTTGATTATTTTCAGCCACTTGTTAACATGCAACAGTTGAGTTCACATCACATCGGCTTCAACCGGAGAGTAAGCAAGTTGAAAGCGCTAGCGTCAAATCATTCATTAATTTGAATGAAAGCTTTGGGAACGGTTGATTATTCAAAGTATAATAACTTTGACAAAATTTTTTAATATTTACCATGCAGTTTAATCACATTTATCAAACATAATAGCATATTAATGCTCTCATGGGCAAAGAAACAAAGCCAGTCAACGTGCCATGTCAATGCCGTATAATCCCTAATTGTGAATTTGTGTCAATCTGCAACAATGTTGTTTGTTTGTTTACCAAAACTGCTTTAGAGACGATAAATGCGCTTATCGTATACCAAACAATTAACTTAACAGAATTGAACAGATTTGTAAATACGTTTCATCGACGAACCAAAAGCAAATAATCGCTGAATTTGACATTTAATCCTCTATCATACATAACGTTTAAAAAAAAAGGTCAGCATACTCTGACGATGTTAAACACGCAATTTGGTCCGGGTGACCGAAATGAAACTGACTGAAACCCCTTTCGGTTTGTTGAGGTGATTTGTCAATCAACCTACGCATGAAATTAGAGCAAGTTAAGCATAAACTTCTTGCTTCAATAAATTTTTCATTGAAGAGGACCACACAGTGAACGTTTGATTAAACCCTACCAAAAGTTACTCATTCTTCGTTTAATATTAATTGAAATGACTGTCTTCCTAGTTCACAGTGTACCATAATTGATGTTGTTTATAATTTAAAACATAGTCTATATCCAATCTAATTAAAATCAGATATTAAAAACGCTCCCCGTGTTTTGTTTGTCGCTATATTGAGATACAACGCAATAACTCTACTTATACTGTTCAATTAGGCCAAGCTTACTGGCGTTCACAAAAGGTCACAGTTTCAGTTGTCCATAAAACAAAACACAGATAACACGGGGCCATGGTAAACACCCAAATTCAGCCGATTGTCTTCTGTGTTGATGTTGTAAGTCCAACGTAAACAGATAAAATGCAATTCCACTCAAAGTTTATTATTTGAATGGTGTTTGTTGATTGTGCGTGCAAGTATCCGATGGTCATGTAAAAATACGCAGTCGGGAAACTTCGGTTCGTCTGCCGAAACCTTCCGCTTTTACGAACCAGAATTGAAAAGCAGCTCTGTGATTGGGTAATTTAAGAGACCGATTGACACCGAGTTGGGGTGATTGCGTTAGATTTCAATATAGCGACAAACAAAGCACGGGAAAAGATTTTGAGATCTGAGTTTAATTAGATTGAGTCTATATCAATTATGAACCGAAGGTTCAGTTGACTTTTCAATAAATTCGTTATTTCTAGAATGGAAATAACGCTTCCAATTGCCATGCACCACCGATTAATAGTCAAATCATCTTCTGTTATCTTCTGCCAACTTTTACTATCACCTATATATTAAATATATATTACTGGGTAAGAATTAGGTACTCATTCTGTGGTGAGCCTCTGTAGCTCAGTCAGTAGAGTGTTGGGTATTTAACTCGAAGGTACCGGGATCGCATCCCGCTTCATTTATTCAAAAAATATATATACATGGTGTCATTTTGTAACCATCAAGTACCATCAAGCTTTTTAACACAGACTGGAAACTTTGGGATAAAATTTAACCCGCATCATTATTTTATTACCAGGCAGTGACAAAGGGGCGCTACTTTTACAAGCATAAAACTTTGAAAATGTGTTATGTAGGTCAACATAAAATTACACATTTTATTCATTTAAAAATGATAAAACTTGATAGTATTTTTATAATTTGTATGTTTGTTTGATTTGGGTGACTGGTATCTTTAAAAAGGGAATTGGCTTGCTACAACCGCATAATTTACGCCGTTTTAGCGGATATCACTACATTTAGATTTTCAAAATGGCACTAGGTTGACCAAGCGGGCTGTACGTAAGGCATGTAGATAAGCCCGCTTCCGGTTTTAATCCAATGACAGGGTGTTTGTGTCAGCGCTTTTCTTTTTTGCTCTTCCGGTTGGAATACACAAAGACTTTAATTAAATAACAATAAATTTAATTTATAATAAGTTTATCAAACTTACATGTGTTTAGCTGTATAACATCGAGCCTCTCTCTCGGCGACAGTCGGGTCAGTAAAAATAGAATTTATCAGATGACCCAGGTGCAAGGAGACGGGTCTTTCATCGAAGTGACTCACCCGGACCTCCAACTCCAACTCGATCCTCTGAACGTCTTCCTTCTTAAAGGTAACAGAGGCCTGAAACTGCTTTTTACCTTGCATAGCAATCGCTTTGGTAATGGGGTTTCCAGGATGGGCGTCAGAGGTAACCTCATCTAAAACGTCACATGTACCTTTCCCTAAAGTGATGTCCCTTTGGAATATTCCAGGTTTCGTTAACATGTGAAGTCGTAGACCTCGGTGAATACTAGTATCGAATTCCAATCCCTCAGTGTCTTTCGCTTGCCATAAATAGTTGCCGTATGCACAATCCAAGATAACAGGTTTACTTCCAATGACGCCATCGTTTGAAAAAGTCCATAATTCAAGGCGCTTTCGTTGCGCGTCCGGGGCGTCTCTAACCCGTGCCTCTATGGAGAAAAGTCTAACTCGTTTACCTAAAGCTGCCCTAATGTCATCTTGTTTAAGTACAGACATAAAATTAAATGTTGGTTTACCCCTGAACATTGTTCCCGCTCGAGGCATTGGCTCCTGGAATAAATTCTCCCAGAGTTCATTGAACTCCTGATCGGGATGCTGGTAATGGAATGGATCGCTAAAGTCATCATCTAAACGGAATGCGTTGTTAAAAACATTTTGCATATCAGTCTGGTATTGTGAAGGGTGAACCTGGTGCGTTTGAAGTATTAGAGCAACGTCGTGGAATGGAATTATAGGAACGTGAGGATTGTGGCATTTTAAAAACAACGATTTCTGATATCTTTTTAATGCACTTTGAAGGAACACTTTATCTCTATAATGAGGTAAAAATACCTGGTAACAGAAAGAACGCTGGCGTTGGATTGCTGCCTCCAGATCGTAGGAGAGTTCATAGACATGGTGAGCGCCTCTTGGGGGCCGATAAGGACGAGATAACACCTTCCCGGAAGGAAAACATACTTCAAAAGGTTGGTGTGGAAATTTCTTGTTCCAGTATTTCTCCGCAATCGGAAGGATTCGTTTTCTCTCTGAAGATGACATTAGTTTATGATTGATAATCTTGTTGAAGTTTCGCGTACAGTCTTCCAGATAGTCTCTTGGTGATAACATGTGGCAGTGCCAGACCCACTCGATGTCTAGAGGAGCAGCCAGGATTGTGCCCGAGTTTTCTGCTGCTAATGGAAGCCACAGTTGTTGGTAGCGATAAATGGCCGCGTCGATAACAGATTGTTGATATAGGGCTGGCATCTCGTATACTGTCCGTAAGAAATCTACCTGATGCAAGGCAGCCTTGTTGAGTTCCAAGCTCAGTTCTACGTCGCTCCATGATGAGGGAGGATGAAACATGACTCCGATGGAAATACCTGCCAACAAAACGGAAGGAATAAAAGAATGAATGTCTGCCAGTCCAGAGTACCAGATGCACATTATTTCATTGGGGACTTTATAAACGCTAACAGTTGTGGGCGGTATTGCTCTTTAATATGCGTCAGGAGAGAGAAAAACAGTCTGGAAAGAACATTGCCAAATCGTTGGTAAACTATACTTGACCAATATTGGACGACAACAGCCGGCTTCATTTCGGTAAAAGCATTCGGTTAAAGGATTGACATAAGACGCTATAAACAATGTTTAGGCAGACTGGTCGACCAGCGCTAGAGGGTTCTGTCAACAGGGCATTAAGCACCACTGCGTCTAAGGACTCATCAAGGAGATCCTTTGTTATACAAGCACATCATTTGGAAATACTTTCCTAGGAAATTAAGCCACAGCAAGCGGGACGTCTGAATAAGTTATCTCTCATTGAAACATACATATCGTCCATATAGTGGCGTATCGTACAACTGCTTAAAAAGTTACCAAAGGTACCAATATAACGATTAATCAACAGGGTTTTGAAGCTGGTTTAAGCTCTAGCAGAGACAGCAAAAACAAGGTTAGGCTTATCTACTACTGAAATCCAGAAGTTTAAAACCATATACAGATCATTTAGAGGGGGTGGGGTAAGGGGGGGGGGATGTTAAGATAGCGGTGTTATTTCTGTCACACAATCAACCCTGATAAATCTAAACCATCATTTTCAATAATTGTGATTATATTCAACCAATATAATCATTTCCTAAAGATTTTTGTCACTAAAACTAAACCTCTACAGCATTACTTTTATCATACTTAACTAGATAAACCAAACCCATTTGGGAGCTGGTCGTATTATCAATGCGGCAGAGTTCTCACCCAAGTGAAGATGTATGTTCAGATATTGATTGATTGTTCATTCACCCTAAAAGGAAGTTTTAAAGACGAAAATAGCAGCAAAATGCAAGAAGACTGAAGAAGCATATGGGATTTGTTTGTTTGTTTGATTAGGGTTTAACGTCGTACTCAAGGTTATTTCACTTATATGACGACGGATTGTCAACTTCACACCGTTCCTTGTCCTATTATGGTGGAAAACCGGAAGGAAACCTCGTAAAAACCACCTCCGCGATTGCCGGAGCCACATCTTGTGACTCACTCATATAGCTGAGGGTCGACAGACGGACTCGATCCCATGAACAGTACATCGAAGTAGGCGTTAGAAAGCGCACTCGCTAATCTACTCCACGGCCGCGGGCCAAGATGTCAACGGACACATAAGCGGAACTTCCTTTTCCACCCATCATTCACATGGTGTCATTTTGTAACCATCAAGTACCATCAACCATCCTGTGAACGGTAAATCGAAGTTGGTGTTAAAAAGCGCGCTCGCTAACAACTACGCCACGGCCCCGGACCAGAAGTATATGGGTACAATAGAAAAGAAAGATTTACTGACAACTATAAATGGCGTAAGACCGCTAGTATCAACTTCCGAATATAGTTCTTAATGAAAATGGTGTCTTGTCTTGTTTTATTTGTTGTGCTGCTGGAAATTTGTTTTTGGTGGAGTATTTGTTATTGATGTGAAGTTATTGAGTGGAGGTTTTTGGTCAGTGTAATATTATAGCCTACATTGGTCACTGTGGCGTATTTAGCATCATTTGATGGATGGGTGCTTCAGCTGTTTACATTCTGAGGCACCTTGACAAGGCCTATCACACGGTATCAAAGCTAGCTGAAAATTTGATCAGTCATCACCTGTCAAGATTTTAATAGGGAACTCCAAAAGGACCAATTAAGGTATATATGTGCCAGGTGTTTTCTCCCAACGAAAGTTTGGGAGGGAGCTGTAGAGCCAAACGTTAACATTACGGCTTATGGCAAATTAATATTGGTCTTGCGCCAAATGATCTTCATTTATCTCTTTTTTTCACACTTAAAGCACTGGCAAGTGGAAACTACATGGAGTAACATATGTTTATTTTAAATATAACACAGTAATCTGGTTGTTGAAGTGCATTCTACAATGTGGCTCTGGTACATCCTTATCTAATGCAGAGAGAGAAAAGGGCAAGAATACATAAAAGCACCATTATGGCCTTTTGATGAGTACAATACTGGGAAATACAAACTCCTGATCACATATTGACCCGAGCGGGTCAGATCGGTAAAAACCAAATCGAGAGGCGTGGAATATGTTATTGTATGATACTCATCATGTCAGTCATCAGGGTAATAAAGCCTCCTGACTAAGAATAGTTTGTTTATAGAGTAGCAATGCTGTCTTTACTTTAAATAGCACTGGAGGAAAATTAACTTTCCAATCAAGCCAAACATTTAACATTTTATGGTTGTGCTAGTATCAACTATTGTTGGAAAACAACGCCGTCATTTATGAAAGTAAAATACCCTTAAGAACGGCGCAAAACACAAATCAATTAATCAAGTTAATATAACCATAAACTAACATCGAATAGAGACAGACAAGAGTCCGTCGGACAGAACGGACATCTTTGACTTGATTGAACGTCAGGCCCTGATTGGTTAAGTTAGAAGTTTTTTGTGACATAGTCTTCCTTGACTATAAAATTTAAGCCGAACAGTGATCAGAATATGGAACATAAGCAGCAAGTCAAGTAATAAATATAAGTATTGACTTTTCTGGAGATGTACATGGGTCGATCGCAACAACTCGAGATTAAGACCCAGTGTATTTCGGCCTGTCTCTTGAACTATATCTAGATTATGAGATGACTTATCGATTTTAAAACTGTTCGACATTCCTAAGCTATTATTGTGTACTGGACATTTATCAATATTTACAGAGAATATAACGTTCCTCGAAATTCTACCGACTCCTTATTTTCAGTCAATCAAAAACATATTTGTTTATATCTGTTTATCAAACGTATAGAATTACCTTTAACCCGAAGAATATGATGAAGACAGGATATCAGGTCCTATGTTTATGTGGGCTTCCATATTATAGCGTGACTCTCAAGAAATCTCCTGAAACATGTGGAAAGAAAAACAACGAATAATAAAAAATATTTTTTTTTACATTTACAAGGCACTGGTAATCCCATGGGATAAGCAAAGGATAAATATGAAGAAAGATAATAACAGTGGTTGGCCTTGTTATGCAATAGAAAGAAAAATATATTTGACTAAATGTAGAGATAAAGATTGTCTTGCCTACACCGGGATCCGAACCCGGGACCTTTGGATTAAAGGCCTAACACTGTATATAGTTTTAGAGAAAATATTTTTTACATCTCCCGACATGCCTGTAGGTTACCCATAACACAACTGGATATTAAGGTTCATTAAGAAACTTGTCTCTGGGAGTTTATTTAGAACATATGATGATTCATCGATTTTAATTAATGTGCCAGTGTGACTGCTGTTTTAGAAATGTATAAATTGTTAATAAATGACGAGAGAACAATTTGCATGTCTATAGTTATACGTATCGTTGCCCGTAATGTTAATGCACTCAATCTAAAACATTCCAGATTTGTTCGTTATTAAACAAAATCAGTCATTAATGGTTGTTTAAACAGAGTGCAAGAATGTAGGCCGGTGCGAATGCACTATTGTAATCCCTTCGAAACCAGAAATCGTCTTTAAGAAAAGGGATCTCCACCAAACGTCTATGTGTGTTAGTGCGTTATGCTATGTCACAATGAAGGCATTCTAACCGTGTATTTCGTCCTGATTTGTCACTTACAGACGTTCTACGCGTGCATTTCGTCTTGATTTGCCATTTACAGACGTTCTAACCGTGCATTTCGTCCTGATT
>JARDVA010043571.1:0-12476 GCA_030265315.1 Mopalia swanii
CAAATGTACTTGTGAACTTGATAATTCCATTCATTAATTTCTTTGTTGGTTCATTTAGTGGATCAAAGGAAAGATTAGTCGCCTTGGAGGTAGGTATTTTGAGTTATTTTTTGCTATAATTTATTTATTTTCACTCAAGATGACATCAGAATAAAATATGTATTCTGTCACGCGTTGTGGCTCCGGCAATCGCGGGGGTGGTTTTTACGAGGGTTCTTCCCCTTTTTCCACCGTAAAAAGGCAAGGTGCAGTGTGAATGGGACAATCTGCCGTCATATAAGTGGAATATCCTTGGGTACGACGTTAAACAAACAAACAAACAAACAAACAAACAATCAAAGTGTGCAATGATGTAAACTTCCAGACGCCTTACAGCTGGACTCTACACCTTGAATGTGCATGAGCTTCGATCAGTAGATTGTTTCACGCATGCGCATATATGGTTTCAAGTGCTGGACGATTAACTCCCATTTTTTGTTATAATGGATTCTTCTTCTTCTTTTTTTTTCTTCTCCCGGAATTTTTCCTAAACAGAATAAGATATCAGTAAAATGCTAAAATGATGTACCGGTACTTAGAAACTAAATCGACTCGCCACTCATGTCGAGATAATTTTCGAGATATCTTAAAATCTGTTTAATGAATAGCTCCGAAATTTAACAGACATATAGCGTAAACACAGCGATCAACAATTTGAAAAATTGGTAAGGACTATCCCATTATTGTCATAGATATGGTAGGTCAAATGTCTCATGTGATCACCAATTTTTGACTTCCGGTTATTGGTGCATATCGTTAAACGCGGATGAGTAGGCTACACCGTCAGATGTGACGTCATATACGGTCGGAGTTAACAAAAATAACGTTTTCAGCAGTCACCTAGTGAAACATGGCGTGTCTTAGTCTCGTAGAATACCGGAATTTACTTACATCAAAGTCCTGTTTGTCTTCTTATTGCGCAGTGACAAATTCACTTTCCGAATTTCAATACAATACAACTTGTAAGGCGTTAAAATAGAAAAAAAGTTTAAACTTTCAAGTTGCGAATTTAATTATATTTTTCATACATAGTATTATTTATCTTCACAAATCACACTGATTGATCTAGGCGTATACGTCTTTACATTTGATGATACAGTTTTATGTCACTATTAAGTTCCGATAAAATTTATAGGCCGCTGAAAACGATGAAGAACGGATCGGCAAAAAATGTTCTAACTTTAACTAAAGAACCATTATCATATTGATTTGTAACTAGAACAAAGTAATAAGACTAACATTTTTTAAGTCGATAGGTCTTGCCATATAATTGTTCCGTACGGTTATAACCTCTAGTTTGGTTACGTGTTGAAATCTTATAGCATGTACATCCGTTAATGTACGAGGTAACCCAAAACACTCACCACTACGGCGATAACGACGATGAAAAGAAACTGAAATAGACGTCACGTGATGGGGAAACCCCTTTTTAAAAATTAAAAATGCCGGACAAAGAGGTATTTTATTGGCCAAGCTGCAATAATTTGTGGATAGCACACACTTAAAATAATGAATGAAGGTAAGGAACTATACATTTGCTATTTGGAACAGTCCGCTTCTTTTCTTTAACGTTGTTTCGGTGGGGAAAAATGCATTTTGCCGATATGAAAGGCTGGGCGCATGTAGAGGTACCGTCGGTGTAGCATGTGCTATATAATTCAGGTATCTGGATCTAGATGCCCGCTGGTTATTAACTGGGCTGAAGACAGAGGAGTAAACGTATGGTTTGATTTCCTGCCTCATCCGATCGATCGACGCCGCCAAGTTTGACCAAAACTGTACGCCTCTGCCATGGCTATACAAAACGCACCATTACGTAATACACGAAACGTAAGTCTAGAAATAGCAGAAATCTGTCAAGAAAACACAATTATTTCTTTGTTATATATTATTAATATATTTTCGTGGTGGATTATGCGGTACAAATTCGTTGTCTTAACGTTGTCTCAGAAATGTTGTCACTTTCCAGGCTGGAGGTATACGTCTACCAACGCAACTGTCGGAGACCCAGGCCAAGAGGAGATAACTGTAGCACAGCTGGATCTTCCCTCATATTTAGAAAGTATGGACATAATTATACAAGCATTACGGTTCAACACTTGGACCCTTTCCTTTAAAAGTAAAAATTAAAAATTTAAGGTTATCAATTCAAAGTTAAAGATTGTGAAAAAGTAATTCCAAATTCAAATTGCAATTGGTTAAATTTGAACCCTTAATTAAGTTATTCAGTGAGTATATCGGAGAGTCATCACAGCAGACTCATCTTCCTTAGGCAAGTCTGAGGTCGCCACGAAGTTCTGTCATAAACCTTGCCACACTTACCCCTTTTCGGCGGTCAAAGCGAATGGAAAAAAACGAAAAGACCAATCAAATACATCTATCACTTTTCAAACAGTGCATTGTCTGCCGGAATATCAGGTTAAATCACAGAGAAATATAATTTACTTTTCGAGCACGGACTCTAATTATGCGTATTCTTGGTTAACTGTTACAGCGCTATGTTACGGATTGTCCTTATGTTATTAAATGGGACTTCCACGTATTTGAATGTTCGAACCTATATCAGAGGGATACAAGGCATCGTGCTACACGCTGCTGCACATTGCCGATTACTCAAACTATGAGGGATAACTCCTCCTTGTTTGACCAGAAATATGGCCTAAGTGTGACAAGGTGTGTAATAGAGTTTCACGTCAGGACACACCTTGTCTCGAGAAGTTGCAGCAGACTAGGCTCGTGTAGTATAGAATTGACGAACGCCTCAAAAATACAAAATAAATTAAACAGCCAGATTTTAAATGATTATAAAAGATACTTGTTGTTGTCAGATTACACATAGATTTGCCTTTAGATTTTTAAAAATATTTCCGAAAGGTATAATTTGTATTTTTGTTTACGATTTCCTAAGACTATAGACCGACAAAACTTTATACTGAAATCGTTCGAAACTAAATTTAAAAAACAATCCACTAAATAAGTAATTGATTTGGCGATATAGTATATATGTTCTCAATAGTTTGCACCCCCCCCCCCCCCCAAAAAACAAAAAAAGAAAAGCCGCTATATATTTGCAATAAGTTGCGAAGTTAGGCTTGGATCATACGATTTGCTTTTGAAATTTATCCAAGCTTTCCAAAATGTATACACTCATACTGTGTTCCGATATATATTCTGCGTCAATATGTACTTAGACAAAATTGTTCCCTCAAAATCAACAAAGGGGTCCAGAAAGACCTAAAGTGTGTAGTTTATTTGTAGCTCTTGGTAAACTGAGTTAGTTATCGCGAAAACAATTGAATATGGCGTTAAACTTAACTGAATTTTACCAATTTTGTTTTACAAAAAACTATTCTTTAATTTTCCTATGTGTAATTTTAGTTTAACCAAATAATTTCAGGAACATGCTTTCCGTTGGGACCTAACCTCGAAGGGAAATATGAGTATTACGTAGGTAAGTAGAAACCGTACCAAAAAATTTAGGTCATGTGAGGTTATGACCACAAAGTTGACAGTCTATAGTTGGTTGTTAAATATTATGAAATAATATTAAACATTCTTTGTTTTAATCAAAGTAAAGCATCAATGTATATGATATGTCCGCTTAATTATCTTGGGGGACAACGCTGAGCATTTAGAAGCATACACAAAGACACTTATAGCAGGGGACATACTTGTATTAGTTGGTTCGGTCAGTTGGTCGGTCTGTCGGTCTCGTTCGTTAGTTCGGTTTCATTCGTTCATTAGTTTGGTCGGTCTCGTTCGACCAGTCAAAAGCAAAAACTCACTTGATTTTGTAAGAAGGTGTCATAAGCTTTATAAAAAATTAGGGTGGCACTTTTTCTGAAAGTTCCAACGGTATGAATCCAAGATGGCGTCCAAAATGGCCGTCGTACACTTATAACGCGATATCTTCGATACAATTACAAATGAAATGTCTAAACATATGGTTTTAGATACCAGGAATCTAATGGAGCCATCAAATTTATGTTATATGTATGATCTACATGCCCAATTCAAAAATGGCCACCGCGCAACAGCAATGTATTATCTCTTTGCATGCATTACCAAGCAAAAGGAATTTTGTAATTACAAACCAAATATCTATCTATTTAAAGACATGTATTTTTCACAAAAAGTACTTAATTAACAAGCCAAGAAACAGATCCGAATAAAATTAAATAATTAAATTACTGTTCAATACAGTGTTCAATCTCTTCAATCGTTTAAACAGGAAGATGTAAAAAGTCAGACTGATTTAATGCCTGGCTTTCATATAGTAGTTTCAACAGTGGATATCAAGTGAATTATTATTTTGTGAATGCCATGGAAAGTTGAATCTCAACTTTCACAGGCTTCGTTTATCCCTGGTTGGACACTATTGTTGTTGCAGTTGAAAACCCAGCATTCACAAACTTCCGTACAGGGGAGAGTGTTTTTGCGATATCTGCACTTTCCTTTGCATCTTCGTTTACACCTGCACTTTAAACAACGTACTGGCCCGCGGCTGTGGCTTAGTGGCAGCGTGTGCGCTTACTAATCCTACTTCGACTTACCGTTCATGGGATCGACTCCGTCTGTTTACCCTCAGGTATATGAGGGAGTCACAATATGTGGCTCCGGCAATCGCGGGGTTGTTTTTATGAGGTTTCCTTTCGCTTTTCCACCGTAATTAAGCAAGGAGCAGTGTAAAGTGGACAATCCGTCGTCATATAAGTGAAATACCCTTGAGTACGACGTTGAACCCCAATCAAACGAACAAACAAACAATCAAACAGCAAACTGAAAGTAAGTGACTTGAACCTGCATCAAAAGTTCAACCAAATGCAGTTGGTGCTGGGAGGCACGGGTGAGTTTCACAAGCTTTTCTCGAAATCGTGGATATGTAATGTGACCGACGAATGTGTAAGTCTAGTGTGCCAGGAGTTGAAGCTAGGTTTTTTGCTTCGGTTGCACTATTTCAATACAGAAACCAGCGTAGCTAATTCACTTTTGTGAAGATTATAGATCGATACAAAATATAGAACAAAGCGTTCCAACTGAGAACATACATCATTGGTAAGATCAGTGTCATTCTCGAGCTTTGCTTGTGCATCCAGCATCACAAATAATAAATGCCTTGAAGCACGAATCTTTGGTTCTGACATCAAATCTACCAGACGTATCGGGACCTGTCAGAGCATGAGAACCTAACAGTTTGTGTCTGCTTTCTGAGTCTGTTTTGATGTCTTGTTGATAGGCTTCTCCCAAAAGCGTGGTTGTTTCCTTCAAAAAAGCTTCTTCACCACGCTCAAGAAAGCTTCTTCATCACGCTGGAGTTGCAGGAACTTTCGCAAGTACAAACTGTACAAAGCAAGCAAGGTAACTGTATGAGCTTTCAATGCTGTTTTTCCAGTGAGCATTTATGTTACGGTTGTAGGTGTGTAAAGTCCAGCTTCGACCCATGCTTGGCCAATACCACTCCCTTCTACATATTTAGCCAAGGCATCAAGAATCGCTCATTGGTGTGCTCACGTGCCATCTACAAGTTCATATCCATGTCGTATAACTGAAGATCAAGAGTCACGACTGTGATAGATTATGGTTTTATGGCATGGTGGATAGCACGAGCTCTCACCAGACACATGAACAGGTGTCACGCTGTGTTGGTATCGATCGTATTCGTGGCGGTACATGGGACATTGTCTTGCAACCAGATGGAGAAAACAAAGTTTAATGCGCCCCATGTTTGAGACGTAGGGCTTGGTTTTACTCCTACGTCACATCCTTTGAAGTCCAAATAGCCAAAAATTCATGTCATACCTTCTCTTTGTTTGGCTGTGAGCTGGACTTGCAGGTATTCAGGGTTCAAACGCACTTTTTATTTGTTGGTTTTGCTTTGTTACATGACAATATTTCACATGAAACAGCCTCCTCTTATATTTGAGACCTTGATCACCGATCGATATTAAGTGGTGAGGTTGGGGATTTGTTAGATGCAGTCTAATGTACCGGGGTGACAGTGTTATGCAGTGTGTTCATGCCACAAGCGTGGATTCGAGAAAATATATGTTGTCCAGTGCAAACCAAACAAACATGTCGTTTACCCCTCAATGTGGCCGATAAATGCCTTCCTTTCAAGAACAACATTTGCGACTGCAGTTTTTATTCTCATTACCTTGTTGTATGGGTCGATGAGGTCTAGTTTAACACATGTCTTGTGATATGAAACACCATTCTCTAACAGTTCATAGGCAGCAAACCCTTTATGCGATTCTTTAATGCAGAACATTCTATTTCCCCATGTGAACATCGAACATCAGTTATTACTCTCGCTACTGAAGGCAAGGCAGGAAGAAGCACATAGTATATTCGGTTTGCTTGCGGCTCAACTGGTAAATAAAGCATAGTTTAAAATCAACCGTTTTTGACCGATTAAGACTCTAAGACATTTTGGTTGATCTAAGGTCTCTAGGCTATGTTTTCACTAGTTATAGTTGTTGTGGGTACGTGCAGCCTACATAGGAAAAAGATAATGTACCATTGATCATGGCAAGACATAAGGATTAATTAATTATCGTCTAACACATCCAAGCATTTCCCAGAAAACCCTCTATGCATTATCATATTATACAGCGAAAGGGTTTTCCCGAAAGATTTTGTGGTGACAGCAAAGTGATGTGGTTTGGTTCGTGTTGAGAGTGATTTCCAAGCATGTTGAAAAATATACTTAAGCACAGTAAGTTAATTTAAGTATCAAATTAAGGGCGTTTTGCTACGTTGGCGGCCATCTTGGATTTCAGGATGTTAGAATGCTCAGCAAAAAATGCCACTCTAAGTTTTGTTCATATTTATAATATCATCTAACAAGATAGATTCAAGAGAGATTTTGCTTTTAATAAAAAATACACAAATCCTTTTTCATGACAAATATGCCTACAGAGTGAATAAGTTGCTACAGTGTTGCAGCTTTGCTTCATTTGACAGATGAGGCATGTAAACACTGTAAGGCACTTCATTTAGTTGGGCCCCAGTCTTACTATTGAATTCTGGGAAATTTGCAGATTGAGAAAATCGTGGTTGGCTCCATAGGAAAACGGACTTCTCCGTAACGTACTTTTTAGTTATTGTTTCCATGGGTCTGATCGATCTTATCTATTACTTTGATGTTGGTACAGCCAGGTCAAATCGACTGGGCTAGCAAGTTTTTGATTTAATTCTGAAATTACCACCCCTGATGGTTTTCCAGTCCACCATAAGAGGGGTGGCAGGTAGTTGAATAGTCTGATTTTAGACACAATGCCGTACTCACTACTGATATGGGCGTTGCACACTTATAGTTAATGGGCTTGCAGAAATGAGACTCAGTTGCCCTCGACGGTGATTTAGTGGTTCGCGTGTCGGTTTGCTAATCCTATTTCAATGTACTTCAATGCGCACCATAACCAATTAGAAATGGATGAAATGCTTGGCTCGCAGATATTCCCTCGGTGTATGTATATTCAGTTGAGTTAAAGTCTGACCACATCATTTTATCCAAAAGGTCGTAAAGTGTCGGGTAAAATGGCGGGAAACAGGTTGAGGCAGTATCTGATTGGTTAAAAAAGTATTTGATTGATGATCGGCCAAACTGTCTGATGTTTATCTCTTATCTCTTTTTATTCCATATAGAATTTCGTATCGACTTGAATCAGTTAGGTGCTCGCTGGTTATTTGACTTTGCTCTTCCTGAAGTCGATTTTGACGCCTTAAGACTTGGATTGCTCAAGCTGACGCCGGATCAGTTGCGTCGTCTTTTCGAGGTTAGTATATCTCTATTTAACATTTTAACTTATATGCTTATAAAGTCCTAAGCTGATAACGGCGAATTTATTCTACGATCGGAAAAAGTGCTACCAAATGTGTATGCCTTGTGAACCGGCCCTGCGCGGGCTTTACGAAGGTGGTACCTGCATATTTACATGATAAACGTCGGCTCCATTCACGGAAAAATAACCACTTGGTATTCACATGGTTTTACGTAAGTTACATTCACGAAAACTTAATGACGTGGTAATCACATGATTTAATGGCAGTTCCATTCACGTAACGTTAATCACGTTGTATTTACATGATTTTAGTGTGGTTCGAGAATGACAGAATTGAGAATCCGATGGCTAAGACGAAGTTTGAAAGAAATGCCAAGATTAATTGGGAAGATTGACAGTCAAAATTGGCTGAACAAATTTAAAGACAAAACGGTCTATTAAATGAATTTGTTTCTCATACGGAGCAAACAATTAAGATAAATAAACTTTTTTTCAACATAAGGCAAAATCAACAAATTACATTCTTAAAATATTCTTTGTAAAAAAGGGATTCCTCGTATGTTAAAATTAATTCCACACATTTCCACACCATTTGTACGTAAATAAAACTAAGTTAAAGAATTCAACATATTATGTAGAATGAGCACAGTATTTGGATTTCCAATGTGGGGAATATAAAAACACTTTTTGGATGTTTCCCTCAATTACCACCACCAAGCGACCACAACATACACATCGTGTTATTCGTATTCAACTTCATCTGTCTTCTTACACAGCGTTGGAAGTAGTGTTGTTTTGCTCCCCAGCGGAACTCCTCGAAGGTGCTACTTGCATCACCTCGGACGTCAAACGAACGTCGCCATAAATACATCAAATCGACTGGTAACAGTATCCATGTGTTTCCGGTTAAGTACATAGAATGTACTCCTAAACTGAAATTACACATTCTGAAGAGCATATGAAATTCGCTGGATTTATTAAAGTGAGCGACTTCAGACGGAGGGTAAATAGGCTTCCGGCGAACAAAATGTACGATTTTAGTGCATATTCATACATCTAACACGGCCGAGCGCATTCTAGAATATAATAGATTCTATTTTTATTTGCTGGATTGTGGAATACGTCGGCCCAAATATTGACAGAAATTATTGCGCGATGGCCTGGCATGGCGTACGAGAGTTGTCTTAGTCTCGTCCACTATAGAAACTCTCGCGAGAATACGAGTGGATCGAGCGTAGACAACAAAAAGAATCACACGAGGTTTGACCGAATGTTGTTTTCGCCGATGAATTGTGTATCTCCGATTGTCTTTTTGTTTGTTTCAGTACCTTGTACAGCTGTATGGTGTTCAGTGAACTACATAGTGGAGACTCTCGGATCGCGACTCAGAACATACAGAGTGATCTCCTCTGAACAGATTTGTTAAGTCTTAATTTTTGTAAAATTGTTTGCAGCGAACTCAATTGTGAAAATGTTTTTTCTTTTCTTGGAGCTGTTTTGATGAATTGTGTGAAAATTATATTTTTATCGTACTCATGTTTAGTACAAACTTCAAATTATTTAGAAATCACTTAAAAACTATACAACACGTGTATGAGATCGGACGTTAAATGGAGAACAGCAAAGGTTTCAAATCTAATGTATCCTTTCTCTTTTAGATAAGGATAGTTAGACACTTCCGTTAAAGCTACTTTTGGTGGAACTATTTTCAAGATTAAAGGAAGAGTGTCGGTTAAAAACTGCGGTCAGCGAGCTAACATAAATTGATCAGGGGAGATAACTCATGATGCGTTTGGTTGTCGACAATATTTAACTTAATAAAGTTAAATTCTGTGTACATTAGTTTGGCTTATATTTGTCATATTTGTTGATAATTAAGTACAAATAGGATTACTGACACAACCTTCATGTGAGTAACAGTTGACACTGTTGTATGTGATTCCTATTTGACATAGAATCGGTACAGAGCAATCCAAACTGTCTTCTTCCTTCGTCTCAGTCGTTCCTTTGTCTTCTCCTTCGTCAGTCCATTTTTATCTATTCTTCTTCTTCTTTCCTGTTGCCCTCGAAGGTCGGGGACAACATTAAGGTTTTGCTGGTCGATTTTCAGAAAAGCTGCTGTATTTAGTCTATTATACAGAAGAGTATAAATCTGAACCAGATATATGTGTATTATTTGTGGAAAGCTCGAATACTCAGGATTACATATTTATGAATGTTGTGAAAATCCAATTATTATTTCTAAAAATATTGCAAAATTAGTAAATGTCTGCATAAAAAAGGCTGAATTTTTCACGATAAGTCTAAATAGATTAGTTGATCTAGTAGAATAGCCCTTGAACTAGTAAACGATGTCTAATTTTTTAGCCCCCAGTCAGAATGGCTGTGCGCTATTCTCATCCCTCAAGACCTTAAGCAGATCTGTTTCGTGACGCTTTGCAGTGTGTTCTGTGATTGTCCTGTTTTTGTCTGGTGTGATCGTGGTTTGTTGCCAGTGGTATCGAAGGCAATTTCATTCACCTATTGGGCTGGTACGCGAAATAACCGCATTAAAAACCCAATCAAACAAACAAATAATTTTCTTCTCTTTCTTTCCGTCTTTCTTTTTCACTCCATCTTCTTGTCTTTCTTAATCTTTCTTTTAACTTCTTCAACAGGTTTAGCTTCTTCGTCTGCTTCTTTTACTTCGTGGTCAGACAATTGGCAAATTTGCTTTATTTTGTATCTACAGTATTTCGTAGACTGATGACTCAACGGCCCTCATTTCTTATTCATTTGTTGTGCAGCTTAATGAATCTATAACCTATACGGAATATATTTGTTTGATTTGCGTGTAATGCCATATTTAAGGTTGTTTCACTCATACGACTCCTAGCCAAATGGGCGAAAGAAACCATCCTCGACAACACTGGCTACACACAGAGACACGACAGGTCACAATCAGGAAAATCACAGAATACAATACCAGGAGATAAAAAAAACAGATCGGCTCCATGTTGCCATCGAGCTATAAGATCACCTGGGAAACAGGTAACTCCTTCCCAACCCTCCGCTCCTGTATGGTCTAGTATGGGTCAGTACATGAACTACCTAGTATATTTAGAACAGCTGACTTAAGGAGTGGATCAGTTTACTGTTTTCCCAACTTAGAATTGACAAACTGATAAAAGGCCACAACCCGAAAACTCGGACGCCAATGGCTTCCCCATGAAGATGGATGTGATATGATGTTAGCCAATGAATCACACATGAAGATGGATGTGATATGATGTTAACCAATGAATCACACATGGCGATGTCGAAAATGGGGTAAAACGCCCATGAGTTTCTTTCCATCCCTTGCAATTTTCGCTCACCTACACGTTAGCCACTTCGGAAGGTTAGCTAATAGTTTCTGGTTTTCTTGGCAATCATTTTAAAACATTCAGACACTCAATAGAGGCCATCGCAGCTTCGCATTGTCGCAAAAAGACAGAAAACTGTCGCAGAGCGTGGCCGTCTCTCGGAGCAATCTTCGGCCAATCATCCAGTTTAAGACGAAACGCAGTCGCGACAATAAATTGATCACCAAAACGATTTCCAAGGATACGTTTAACTTCTTAATAAGCAACATCCCCATCAAGCAGAAAATCACATTCGACCCATTCTTTAGCAACACCACTCAGGTACTTCTGTAGGTAGTAGATTTGTTCGGACTTAGGTATATTGCGTCATTCAATTAATATACAGAAGTCGGCTTTCCATTGTGGGAATAACAAAGTGTTACCAGTAAAAATGGTCGATTCCGGTGGAGGAATTCGGCTTATATTTATTTGCTCAGCCAAACATTTAAGTTATTGGGACGTAGACGGCTCATCTACAGTTTGGCACTGGTCAACGAGCATGTCTTTATTGTCGGAGCTTACTACCTGTGGTAGATGATATTCCTTCGCAGCTGTATTAAACGTAAATTCAGACTTCGGGGACACATTATTTTGGTGTCCTTTGAATTAACAAAGTTCTGAGTTAAGAACGCTTAAGAACTGTCCAAAGCATTTTGTTCACCTGTTTGTATATATATACCTATGTCTCTATTTAAAACTACTCCTGATGATGGTTTGATCAATAAACCGAAACGTTGAGTCAAAATGAATTCATTATCTTTCTTCGGAGTTGTAACTATACTTAACTATGTTAAACTCCTCAGTGGAAGTCATAATATCTTCTAAACATATTTACAAAGCTATTGTACTGCTGCCTCATTCAGCTATCTGTAATGTGTTACGGGATCCTGACCTAATGACCGAGTTGGGCTTGGTTCATGAAGCACAACACACTGAGTCAATGACACAATTCGATGTACAAACGTCGATCACACAACCCACGAGGCTCTAGAGGCGAGTCCCCGGAAGATTTCTAGCCTGCTGTCAACTATTCTTTCGCTCAAGACTCGACTATCCGAGAAGGACAGCGTCATAAGCAAACTACAGTCAGACGTTGTCAGACTCTAAAATAATGTTCCATCTTTCATATACTATATATATGTACAGCCCTGAACCTGCACAAGTATTGTATAATGTGAATTAATTTAAAAATTAAACGAGACTTACTTTAGGAAGTTGAAGTTTGATAGTAATTTTACCTTATCGCAGTCAGGAACGGAGGAATTACGTG
>JARDVA010044015.1:0-12469 GCA_030265315.1 Mopalia swanii
GAAGCCGAGTCCCATTATACCGGAGTTATCCGCCAAGGGTTGTAATGCAGAGTTGCTCGGATATAAAACCCTTGGCTTGAGAAGATGTACTCAGACATGCTTTAGCGATTGTTTAATAATAAACTCTTCTTCAGAAACTGAATTTAGCGATGATAATTATCTGACGATCAGAATTGTTCATGAAAGCAAAAGAACAACTATTTGATACAAATGATGGAACAGAAACAGAAAGACTGCCAACAACTCGTATGGGAATCATTCCGTGCCAATATTAGCCCTAGGTCGAGGATAGCTACTGAGTTTGAGCGCTTCCAATTGTGTAATTGCCCTACAGCGGGATATATTGTAGCATGATCATTGTGGGAGAATAGGAATATGGCGGCATGACAACATGTGCTTTGAACGTGATGTTCCTCTGTTTTTTAACGCGTACTGGACTATTTACGGTCGCAATTGACATACAAAATGTATCACAGCGTTCAGATTACAAAACAGTATTGGACAGTAGTTAATTGAACACATAAAAGTCAGTAGATAAGGCTACATGGTATTATAGACAGCAGAACTCTACATCTAGGTCGAGGACAGTGCCAGGGATAATTTTCACATTTGTCCAATGAAAATATGAGCAATTTTGAGAAAAAAAAGTTAGGAGGATTGAATATTAGTAATTGACGTTTTTCAACAAATCCAACGCAACACAAGCCATTAATTTGTGTTGTCCATAAATATATGGATTTATATAAATTTATGGACCACGCAAAAAAAAAAACAGAGCGGCTCGAGATAAAATCTGGAGAATAACAAAATGGTGGCGATGTTTCTATAGCTACCAGTCACATGGTGTAATCATCTGGTGATGTCATTCCAGAAACGATGAGCTGTCACTGTTAATAAATAATAGTTAGACGTTCGAATCCCAATTTCTCCACAAGTAGGCCTAATTTTTTTTATGAAACATGTCGCAGTTTTTTTTTTAGGTTTTTAGGTATCAACCATTTGGGAATACCTTTAACAAGATGATTGAGGATTTCCTTGGTTTAGATAACCAAGGTTTCTGATTGTCTTAAGAAGTAGATTTACACGAATGTCCCCGCATGTGTAAGGCATAGACGAACAGTGAATAGGTGCTTCGGGTCACGTTGTATATTATATTTCTCCTGAAAACTTATCCTAATTTCATATATGTTACCAATAGTCTCGTCGAAGATGAAGCAAGGAATCAATCTTCTTTCTCTACAATAAACAGAAGTCTATATATACTACCCTACTCTCAAAGAGTTCTAACTTTTGTTTCTGTTTCTTGCAGGTGTTGATTGTATCGGGAATTAAAATTTCTCTGTTGAGCGCCTTTACTGTTACCTGGTCATGATATCTTGAGCCATTGTGATGCCAAAAAGATCAAATTGTTGTAAATCAGTATTAATAAAATTAAAATTTGTGAAAAATGACCAAAACTTTTGTACTAATGTGAAAAATAGGGGTGATGTAGTCAGAAAGACAATTGTCGACGTCTGCGTGGTATGAAGGCAGCTACATTTCAAGATTGATTGGGGCTTAACCCCATACTTTAGGGTATTCACCCATATGACGGCGAGATGGCAGTTCTATAAGTTGTTAAAAGTTGTTATTCTGGTCATAGCGGAAATTATCATTACGTTATACGTGATTATATAATATTTTTTACCAAGTACAGCCGTACTAAATGAGTTTCGATCAATGTTGCAACAAAAATAATATTCAGGAAATCCTCTTTGAACAGACAGACGAACCGACAAACAGACAAATAGGCGAAAAATAAACATATTTGGCCGTTCACACGACAAAACTGTAAAGCGGATTTAATTTAAACCGGTTTAAATTCTTAGTTGGTTTTGAAAATGGACATTTCACGCGACAAGCTCGGGAATATGTCCACTCAAAGGGACCGATTAAAGCCGGCTTAGTTTGACAGCGTCACATTCATCCTATGCGTCTTTGTGACGCTCTTTTCATCTTTTTGAAGCCTGTGCAAAGTCAGTTTAAACGTTAAAAGTCGGTTTAAAATCCATGTTCATGATCGACAAAATAAAAGAGATTAAAAAACAAAAAGAGGCAACAATTTTATTCCATACGTGACGGCAGAGTTTCGGTATTGATCGTAGACTCACTCAGCTCTTAGACTATTTCTGGTTCTCAAGAGGTACATATAGCACAGTTAACATTGTTTGGGTGTAAAGGTTTACTTTGTAAAATGAATTAATCAAACAGCGTTAAAAAATAAAATAAAAAACAACAGATAAACATTTCCTTCACTTTATACCATTTACATATAGATTGATATTCATCTATATCAATAAAGAAAAATGGAAAACTGTGTCCGTCATTGTCTGAACAGCGTGTCTAAAATAACACTGGTGAGTTTTTTCTAGGGTGAACTGGTCCATATATGAAAAAGAAACATCCCCGTTGGGAACAACTCGTCAATCGTGGTTCATTCCAAACGAAGTTAGTTCGCTCTTCCGTGGTTTCAATCTGTCCAATATATCTGCAAGGAAACATGACGTTATAACCGTCGATGCCACGTTTCGTTAGACTTCTGTTAATTATTGTCTTTACTATAAGCAACTGCTGTATTTCCAGTAATCCGTCAGCAATCTTTCATTGGTTGTTTTTTTTACCTGTAACAAATTAAAAAAAATGTCGGGAATTGCAAGTTAATATTAGAGGTATTATTCCTGAACAACAATTTTGCTTGACTATTTTTTTTAAGTAATCTCAAAGACAATCAAATGGCTTACCAGCATTGGAGAAAGCAAAACCATTCCAAACTGGTCAGACTATACCGGACTAAGCAATACATGAGTTATTTCTAACCATTGGAAAATTGACCATAAGACATTGATCTGAACAATGGTTTCCAAACATTAAATATAATAACACTGAAAAGATAAGATGGACTGTTAACGTTTGTAAACATCGTAATATACACCATGCCCCGCGTCTCCAGCCACTAAAATTAAAACAGTAAAGGTCGAACTGATTACCCAGTTTAACTTTTTCACACTGGGATGGCCAACACGATTACGTGCTGTTTCGGTCGAGAACGGACTAGACAACTAGCATGCTGTGTTCATAAAGGTATTTACTCTTGCCATATGTTTCGAACAAATAAATCAGTTAATATGACAATTTTCTCGTTTCTATACATGTATAGTGGGCGGTTTGGGAGGGGGCTCCTTGGTGCTTTCAAAGCTAATAGCCAAAACAAAGCCGATCTGCTTGTAATGCGTTTGTATTGTGTCCTGTTATCTTTGTTTGGTGCTACTGGAGTCTATAGTGAGTTTCTTCACCAATCGTGAAATAACCTGAAGTCCAACGTAAAACCATAATCAAACAAACGTATATACATTCATATGGAATGAATAATCTTCTTGCTCAACACTCGATATTCAGTCTAGTTGTAATAAGTTGTGGGCCAATGTGACACCAGTCAGGTAGATCACGCAGATGGCCCATTGTGATTCCAACGAATCTGCGCTGATATTAAATCGAGTAAAATATAGGTTTTCTATAAACAAATATGAATATAATAAAAGCAGAAAGATTTGCAATCCTCTGTATTTAGTAAGATAGAGAAGGCTAAAACTCGAAAGACATCTTAGTGTAAATGATGTTTTATTCGCAAAAAGAAAGGAAACCGGGAGTGAAGAATAGGCTTAACGCTGTTCCCAGTACCAGATTTGTATTCTGTTAGTGAACTCTTATCTAATATTTTTCGGCTGACAACGATATACATGTATCTTTAACTAAATTTTAAGATGAAACGAAAGGCCACCATAGAAATCAAATAATTGCCGTCGGAAGAACTCTCCTTACTCACATGTTGTGTTGTGTGTGATAAATCTGTTATTTACCTGTGTAGCATGCGTTTGGATTGTTATATACAGTATCTGTGTAAATCTGACCAATCAGCTGCGATCTCGGGACACATTCAAGATACATATCGGGAAATAATAAATTGTTAAAAAATTTTGCTCTATTTGGAGTTGGGTGATATTCTTGATACCAATTAATTTAGTTACAGTCCAGTGCAGTTATACGTCACGTATACTTTTCATCGATTTCCATCTCGTAGGGACACAAATGTAACGGAACTACCCTAACAAGCCTTTAATCGAATTTACTGGTGGGGAAGGCAAACCACAATTAACAACTCGACACGTTGCTTTTCCACCGGACAAGTGCTGGACCATTGGTAATGCGTTTGTCTTACAGATCGGAAACTAAACGGAACTGCGGAAGATTGGGTCCATGTATAAAACAATACAGTCTACGTGTTAAGTATTTTCTTATTCTTGATGACTCAATTTCGATTCTGTAGATTAGTTTTTATTCGCACACGCAATACAATTCCTCTCATATGACGTCAGTTATAGCGAGAAAGTTTCGCCTATAGCTGAAATATTATCCCTAACAATTTAGATGCATGCAGTATATTCATTACATGTTTTCACGTCAAACGCAAATATATATAGCACAGATCTACTATTGTTTCACTTGTGCCTCATTTGACTGTCAGACAGAACCCCTGTGTGTGATAGTTTGGTTTCCCTGTAAGAATGCACAGAACTGACCCGCTGTGAGGAATGGCCTAAAGTATACGCCCAAACTAACTGAACTGACGTTTGGGAAAATATTCTTGATTTGAATAGAAAATGGTATTTTTTTTATTCGGTAGAATTCATACCAGGTGGCCTGCGAACGACTGGAATTTACAGTTGATCGGAATACAACGCTTAGCTATCGCAGATTGTAAACTCCCGATGTATTAGTTCTTTACAACATCTATATTTTAGCTGATTAGAAACCTAATTATAACCATGCAGCAATCGTCTAACAACCAAACAGTCAAATCGTCTAGCGCATCACGTAAGGTGAACTTATCGTCTAACCTTTCTATAACAAAAACGCCGTTCTGGTCGTTTTGATGATTCTCGCCACAACAACTTAGGTATTACCTTAACATCTAGAAATGCCCCTGCACCATATATCACATTTTATGTTTTATATTTTCAAAACAAAAAACTTTGTAATAAAAATACCTTTTAGATTCTCCTTTTCCATTCGACTGGAATCCGTTCGTTATCCTGGTAAAACATGCTATCTTCTATTGGCCACTTTAACCTCTTTCCTCCCCAGGCGTGAAATTTCCCTTTCTTTACCTTGTTGAATAAATCTCGAGACTGTTCTTGGTCGGTGGGAAATAAAAATTTACTGTGTAACTCATCTAATGTATTTAATCCGTTTTTTGGCGTCTCCATGTTTCTTTTGCCTCCCCAAGAGTAGAACCTCTGTCTTTTTGTATCATAAGCTGTTTCGTCGTCTTCTTTGTCACCCAGAGCTGCAAAAGACGGTATCACGAACAACATCATTCCAATTATACACGGACACAGCTTCATGTTGTTGGGCTTCGTGCAGAAGGAGTTGAGTAAAGAAAGTAAACCTGGCAAGCTTGCTGATTAATACAGGAAAGATTGTATTTGAATTGGTTCGCACCAACCTCGCCCCCTTGCTATAATCAGTAGACGATTAACCAATGAAAATATCCGATGTAAATCAGCGGCATTGCCAATTCGTTTTTACAGAGCAGTTTATATTAATACGTCTTTTAATGATTTTGGAAAATAATGTCTTTATGATTTCTCTAGACACAAGACTGAAGTTTCGGGTAACGTTTGCAATCATTCGTGAACATCGCGTGTCCTCTATGTTGATGAAGTTATGGCGTTTTGGCAGTTCAAGTATCAGCGGCGTGTTATGTACGTTTTGTGAATGAAGGTGATATACTGGGCTCACTAGTGTATAGTGTGAGGAAAATGGTAATCAGGAAACAATGTTCAAATTCCAAAATATATCCAAATCTGAACTCCCAAACTATTTACTTCGAATTTGTGCGCAAATGTGATTGAAATTTATATTGAATAAACTTACTTGATTGGCAAAAGTATATACTCATTAGCAGGTAATGCTTACGTTCGGTTGGAAATTTATGGACCGAATGAAGAATTAATTATCGAAAAAAAATAAAATAAAATAAACACGTCACAATTGGGAACGTGTCAATCCAGGCCATGATTGGGTTAAAAAGACATACCGTAAGTATATTTGCATGGAATACATTTTGATGTGGCTACCAAATGAAAGTGTGCCGTTGTAACCCAATTTATTTATTATAACAAAAACAATAAATATATCTAACACTTTTGTTATTTTGTTTTATTAGACAGTTTTTGTTAACGTTTAGTTTAGATACAATCATGGTTTTCGTCTCATTAGTTTGTGAGTTTTGAGGACAAAACATTACTATTAAGGGTTAAACTATTATCTGTGGTTTTCCGAAATATTGAGGTTTCTATAAACGTTTTGCTCTTAGTTACTAAAATATTTTTCTATGGATTCTTCTGTGAAGCAAGATTGTCCATCTTTTATGGTTAATAGCTTTATACCAAGGGTAATCTTAATTTATTCGGTTAAGGGTATGTTATATATATACTAGATACAGGAAATCGAAATATATCATATCTAAAAGCACAAGGACATGCAACAGGAAGTTTCTGCCTTACCGCCTGCAGTACGCATGGCAAACTATTTAATCACCTGTCATTTACACGTGTATACATGCAGACCTATATAATTTACATTGGAGTAAACGAGTTGCATGAAAGATGTACCTGCGTTTTCTATAAAAGCTGTTACCATTACTAGTGATATACAGCATTCACTAACATGTCACATCTTATGAAGATCGCAAGTGTTTTTTTCGGTACCTTATATATTTAATAAAGGTAGCAGAAACATAAATACATGTACCGCAAAGAGATCCCAAGACGCCATTGGTACTTCCCTGACTCGGATGGTCTATCGATACTGTCATTGTGGATAGTATCTATTGATTTTAATGAAAGCTTGTCACACAGTAGACATCCGCTAAGAGGAAGTCGTAGTGGTAATTGGTTTAAAAAGATCGGTTTATCTGTGTAGGATGTCTACTAGTGGAAATCAATTTATAAACAGAAGAGTGTTTGTTGGGTAACATGGAGTATGTTGACACTTTTTGATTGGTTCAATCGAGCTCAGATGGTGAGCTCTCGAGTGGGTAGTGAAGATGTGTCAACCTTTTCAATAGACTGAGTGACCTGCGATAAAAGTTTCATTGTGTCCCATATTGAACGCTTCCAAGAAAATTTGGTAAATTTGCTCTATTTATTAAATTGATCTCTTTCATGGTGAATGTGCCACCGGTTATAACCTTATCAGCTGTGACAGGCATAACCAGCGTATTCTTAATAACAATTATTTGGATACAATAAACTATCCTTTTCCTGTTCGTCATCAGTTTAGTTATGAAATTAAAGTGAACGAAAATACAAAAATGTCATAATGGAGTCTTATAAGGAATGTAGAAGACATACGTTTTGTATAACGGTGTTTGGAATGTGTGACTATCCATGATTGTTTCTTTAGAGTCAATTAGGTGAAGCTATAAAATTTGCGACTATTCAATAAATTGCCTCATATATGAGGCAATTTATTGAATAGTGAACGAAAATACAAAAATGGAAAAAAAAAATACAAAAATTGCCTCATATATGAGGCAATTTATTGAATAGTCGCAAATTTTGGATAGCTATAGTAGACTGAAAACAATTATTTTTAATTTTATTTGTTCAAAATCTATTGAATAACAGTTAAAATTATGAGGACAGAGCTTTTCTGCGTAGTGACGCACAGGTGCTCGCAATGAATAATTTATCGAAGTGAGTTAACAGTATTATTTGATCGAATTTATAACAAAGTGTGACACACTTATATCCAAAGACAATATTTGTGTGTTTCCACAAAGTAATTAAACATTTTAACCATATAAAAACTACAAAATATAATTATCTTATGTCAAAGGGAAGTAAGTTTTATCTATATCTATCCAGTAGTGTTACGGGATATCACGTGACCACCCAATTGTTATATGTTGTATTTAGATTCGGGGTTATCTTAGAATTATCTGAATCTGACAATCTATCCATGTCATGTTCTTCTTTGTGTTGAGGATAATGATTTATTTAAAACAAACATGCAAGCATATTAAATGTCGCTACACTATTTTATACAGGTATAAAAAGAAAGGGATAAATACTTTGAACAGTTGCTTTGAGGGTTCCACAGAGAACCAAAAAGGGTTCCAGCAGAGCCATGACTAAAGAGCCTCAAAGGGTTCAATTAGAGCTGTATTTGTCTAAGAGTGTAGTGAACATTTCAATCGTTTTTGTAGATATAAATCGCTAAACCATTATATAATGGAATGTTTGATTAAAGCATTTTAGTTTATCTACCGAAAGAAAGATGTTCGTTATTAACTATAAGTTCCCTAGATGTTGCACAACAAAAAACATCATTTATCAATGTCGACTAATGTGAAATCAACCACGTCTGTCGTGTCAAAAGTAACACATTTGTTACTCTGTTTTATGGCCCATGTCTCACAGCCTTGAAATGTTGATTGAATATCAGCACTGGTTTTGCTGATCTACATGGCATTTGTTACTAACTAGTCATTTTGGTATTTAATAAAAAAAAGTTTTAAACCATTGTTCTTATGTGGTGGAATCAATATAATGGAATGTTATAAAAGAGTTATGGCAATTCATAACTAGTAAGCATTTTATTATAATCTAAAATTTAAGATATATATATATATATAGATTTATATGTTCGCAGTTTTTATACATTTCAGTTCTACTCCTCATTTATAAAGTAAATTTGACGTATATCGGTTTTACAAGATACTATTTTATATTGAATCTGAACATGTATTGGTCTATTGTACCCGTTTTGAATGATTTCATTCACATGAATCCAATCTTAGATTCTTGTGAATAGGCGAACACTCGTCTTGTTGAAAGTCACTTGAGTCTTGAATACCCGACTAGTAAACTCAATTAAAGTCTAGGGCGAGTGGTTCCGGTAACAATTGTGTTACTCTGGGATTAAAATCGATTTAAACTGAATGTCTATGGTGACGTTGTTCGACTGTAACTAAGTAGTTGCTGCCGGAAACACCAATTCTTGTAAATGTCAACTTGCCTTGTGTTTTTGTTAGGTCTGTGTAAAAAGTGACATGCATAAAACTATCCCCCGGATAAAACCTGTCTAACTCCTCCAGTAGGGTTATCGCTAACCATCATATCAGCCGAAGTAAACCAATTTCATTTTAAGCATATTTGGTCGAGAGCAATATGTTGTTTCTAGAAAGAACATTTGCGTTACGGAATAGAGAATTCTTCCTGACGAGTTTCACAAAGTAGAGTAAACTTACAACTCCAATAAAAGATACACATGGATACTTGGTGATTCAACAGTTCGCTTTATTTTAAGACCATTGTCAAGAATCTTGATTCTTGACAATTGTTTTCAAATAAACCGAAGCTTTGGTAAGAAATATATAGTGCAATATGTATGCCCAATGACCAAGAAAATATTAACAAAAAATAAATGGAATCTAGCAGAAGCCTGTAGAGGGTCATGGTACTTTGTCTAGTGTTGTGAAAATCACTTAAACCCATTCAATAGCAGGCGAGATTATTTACTACCGTGGATCATTGCTTTCATGAACTCGGTGATCTAGTGAATTAAACCGCAGAGTATATTGTATTAACTTGTTGGTTATGGCTGTGAGTTCTGTTGCTTGGCCTTTAACACCGTTCCCAATGGCAATCCACTATATATGCATATGACGGCGTTCTACCCAATTATTATAAAAAGTCTCACACATACTTGTCATACAACCATAAAATTTGAATTTGATTTGCTCTGTCGAACATATAATTTTTCTTCAGCGTTGAGGTAATAAGGTGCTTTTTTGCGTTCATCAGTCACAAGGTTACATTATCAACAAATAATTTATATCAAATCATGATTCAAATGTATGTACGGATGGTTTATTTCAGTTTTTATATTTGACTGTACAATCTGTTATTACTATAGTTAAAGTAGCGAAGCGTATCTATTCAAAGGATATTTAATAATAAAAGGCTGTAATATATAGCAATGATTGTGTCATATATATTCCAGTAGTTATCTGATGATACAGGTATATAAATTTAACGTTTACAAATACAACAAAAAGAAAAGTAACTTCATTATAAAATAAAATGTTGCATGTTGGTCGCAACCAATGTGTCTCTTGTGACTGGTGTTGGTTTGTTCAATGGACGGAATATTTTGTACCATCTTATTGGCTGTGATTTTACACACAGGTGGGAATCATTTGTACCATCTTATTGGCTGTGATTTTACACACATGTGGGAATCATTTGTACCATCTTATTGACTGTGATTTTACACACAGGTGGGAATCATTTGTACCATCTTATTGGCTGTGATTTTACACACAGGTTGGAATCATTTGTACCATCTTATTGGCTGTGATTTTACACACAGGTGGGAATCATTTGTACCATCTTATTGACTATGATTTTACACATAGGTGGGAATCATTTGTACCATCTTATTGACTATGATTTTACACACAGGTGGGAATCATTTGTACCATCTTATTGACTATGATTTTACACATAGGTGAGAATCATTTGTACCATCTTATTGACTATTATTTTACCCCCATTGGGAATCATTTGTACCACCTTATTGACTATAATTTTACACACAGGTGGGAATCATTTGTACCATCTTATTGACTGTGATTTTAGGCATATGTGGGAATTATTTGTACCATCTTATTGAATGTGATTTTACACATAGGTGGGAATCATTTGTACCATCTTATTGACTGTGATTTTACATACAGGTGGGAATCATTTGTACCATCTTATTGGCTGTGATTTTACACATAGGTGAGAATCATTTGTACCATCTTATTGACTGTGATTTTACATACAGGTGGGAATTAGTTTTACCATCTTATTGACTGTGGTTTTACACATAGGTGGGAATCATTTGTACCATCTTACTGAATGTGATTTTACATACAGGTGGGAATTAGTTGTACCATCTTATTGACTGTGATTTTACACACAGGTGAGAATCATTTGTACCATCTTACTAAATGTGATTTTACACATAGGTGGGAATCATTTGTACCATCTTATTGACTGTGATTTACACATAGGTGGGAATCATTTGTACCATCATATTGACTGTGATTTTACATACAGGTGGGAATTATTTGTACCATCATATTGACTGTGATTTTACACATAGGTGGGAATCACTTGTACCATCTTATTGAATGTGATTTTACACCAAGGTGGAATATTTTGTATCCTCATATTCACTGTGAAATAACACCGAAGTGGCAAACATTTGTAACACCGTATTGAATGTGAATTTACACCTAGCTGAGAATCATTTATATCATCTTGTTGACTGTCATTTTACACACAGTATGAATCCTTTGTCTATTCTTATTGACTGAGATTTTACACTAAAGTGGGGATTTTTTGTGCCATCTTATTAACTGTGATTTTACATACAGGTGGGAATCATTTGTACCATCTTATTGACTTTTATTTTACACTCAGGTAGGAATCATTTGTACCATCTTATCGACTGTGCTTTTACACACAGGTGGGAATCATTTGTACCATCTTATTGGCTGTGATTGTATATACAGGTGGGAATCGTTGTACCATCTTATTGATTTGATTGTACACACAGGTGGAAATCATTTGTACCATCTTATTGGCTGTGATTTTACACATAGGCGGGAATCATTTGTACAATCTTATTGACTGTGATTTTACATACAGGTGGGAATCATTTTACCATCTTATGGACTTTGATTGTACTCACAAGTGGGAATCATTGATACCATCTTCTTGACTGTGAATTTACACCCAGCTGAGAATCATTCGCACCGTCTTAATGTCTGAGAATATACACACTGGTGGGAATTATTTTTACCATCTTATTGACTTTGATTTTACACACAAGTAGGAATCATTTATACCATCTTCCTGACTGTGAATTTATACCCAGCTGGGAATCATTCGCGCCGTCTTAATGTCTGAGAATATACATACAGGTGGGAATTATTTGTACAATCTTATTGACTTTGATTTTACATACAGGTGGAAATCATTTTGTACCATCATATTGGCTGTGAATTTACACCCAGCTGGGAATCATTCGCACCGCCTTAATGTCTGAGAATATTCACACTGATGGGAAGCATTTGTACCATTGTATTGACCGAGATTTCACATCACGGTGGGAATCATGTGTACCATTTTATTGTCTGAGATTTCACATCACGGTGAGAATTATGTGTACCATTTTATTGTCTGAGATTTCACATCACGGTGGGAATCATGTGTACCATTTTATTGTCTGAAATTTCACATCACGGTGGGAATCATGTGTACCATTTTATTGTCTGAGATTTCACATCACGGTGGGAATCATGTGTACC
>JARDVA010044236.1:0-11171 GCA_030265315.1 Mopalia swanii
CAGTTAAGTTAACAACTCTGGGGGGTAAACAGTGTAAGCCCTTGCAGTCAAAACAAACATGGGGCTTCATATGGTTCGTACAGAGTAGGAAGGGGGTCCAATAAACTAACAATTCAAATGGTAACAGAACAATATGTGTTGAAATAGATACTCAGCGTGTGATGTGAATTAGATCATCATAAGCTGTGATAAGCTATAATAAATATAATATAAACAGGTAGCACATAAAAATTATTCGGTATAGCTTTCAATAAATATACAGTGTTGCCACGGGGTCGAGGTCTATGTTATAACAGTGGTATCGCGGAGTCGAGGTCAATGTTATAACAGTACTACCACGGAGTCGAGGTTTATGTTATTACAGTGTTATTACGGAGTCGAGGTCTATGTTATAACAGTGTTACCACGGGGTCTAGGTCTATGTCATTACGGTGTTATCACGGAGTCGAGGTCTATGTTATAACAGTGGTATCGCGGAATCGAGGTCAATGCTATAACAGTACTACCACGGAGTCGAGGTTTATGTTATTACAGAGTCGAGGTTAATGTTATAACAGTGTTACCACGGAGTCGAGGTCTATGTTATAACAGTGTTGCCACGGGGTCTAGGTCTATGTCATTACGGTGTTATCACGGGGTTAAGGTCTATGTTATAACAGTGGTATCGCGGAGTCGAGGTCAATGTTATAACAGTGTTACCACGGAGTCGAGGTTTATGTTATTACAGTGTTATTACGGAGTCGAGGTCAATGTTATAACAGTGTTACCACGGAGTCGAGGTCTATGTAATTACAGTGTTACCACAGGGTCAGGGTCTATGTTAAAGCAGTGTTATCACGGTGTCGAGGTTTATATTATTACAGTGTTATTACGGAGTCGAGTTATCACAGGCTGCCGGTTTAGTTATTACAAGGTTACCATGCACAGGTTCGAGTTCAATATTATTGAAGTGTTATCACGCGGTCGAGGCCTATGCTATTATAGTGTTGGAGTCGAGGTTTACGCTATTACAGCGTTACCACGGGATCTAAGTCTATGTTTTTGCAGTGTTACCACGGGGTCGAGATGTACGTTACAACAGCGTTATCACGGAGTCGAGTTTAATGTTATTACAGTGCTGTTAGTGCGTCGAGATCTATGTTATTACAGTGTTACCACAGGTTCGAGGTCTATGTTATTCTGCTGTCTGTGCAACAACAGTTAGTTTGGGGTCAAGGTCTACATGTTTTGCAGTGTTGGTCGACGTAAATGATGTAACAGCTTTAGTTTAGGGTCGAGATTTATGCTTTAACAGTTTTCGTTCGGGGTCGTCGTTTAATTGATAAATAAATTAGCTTTAATTAGATTACTTTCCGCATCGTTAGGCCATTTGCATCTCATTTGAGATAGGAACATTGTGAAAAATGACAATTTACAGTGGCATATAAGTATATTTTTTATTGCAGGTAAATATATATTTTTAAAAGTCACTGTGCCGAGTTCAATGTACAATTCTCATTTTGAAATATATAGGCCTTACTCTATAGACATATATATAGTTCCATAAAGCTAATTAATAATAATGACTTGTCCTTCGAATTGGAATGGATACTGTCAGTTTTATATGGTAGTATAATAAATGACAACCGAAGTATACTGAGTTATTTTATTATGTTAATATCAGTATAATTATACTGATCGATCTTCTCGACTCCCTGTCGTGGTCACTGACAAGAACAAATTATGCGTCTGATAAATGACAATAAAAACTCCATGTAATCTGAGATATAAAGAATGCAATCATTTATCCCCAGACTTTTTTCTATTACTATGTCAGGATATATATCCCACGTACGTTTGATTTGTTCCGTGTATAGGGACTATGATTGTGTCCGGAATAGTCGAGTATAAGGACGTATTGAGATGGCTTATTCATTATTTGTTTCATTTCCATATCCTCTTTCGTTTTCACATTTTATTGTATATTTATATATAAGTTTCTAAATAGTTTCCTAAAGACCGTTGGTAGACCTGTATAGGCTATAGGTCAAAATACAGAAATGATTTCCATTGTTTTGACACGGCTCTGACTTTAATGTTATGCTTGGTACACATAACGGGGTTCCAGCTGATGAATGTTAGTATAAGTTGTTGAGTTAAAAGCTAATTGCCACTAAGTTAAGTAATTCATCTAAGTAAATACCACTGATAAATATATATTTCTTATTGTCTGTCTTTTGAACACACGGTTTTATTAAAGTTTATCGTTTACACTTTAATGAGTCAATTGATTTGATTGATCATCCGAACCACGTGTTTGTTATATCCATACGTGTGAAGAGAGCTGCCTTCCCTGTATAGGGCATTTGGCTTAATCCTTCAAACCTCTTAGGGCTGAACATTATCGGCTTGAAAAAATACACAAAACGGCACAGAGCAAAGTATGTGCCCGTCTATGCGACTATAAACAGCCTGAATTGATTTTCTTCGGATAGTTTTTCGGTCAGTGTTTAGTTATATGCGTAGATCAGGATGTTGCCGTGCTTACTACGCCTCTCTTGAAATTCATCAGTATCAATAACTCGGCTAATAGCTTATAGGTAAATATAACAGGATGTGGACTATTCCATATTTTAATAAAGTTAAATATACCATGCACCTATTGTGTATGTTTACGTGGAGTGGGTGTGGCTATTCGTCACATGGCCTGTCTAACATTGACCTCACACAAATCGACCCCCATATTTATCTGTTAACTTCAACACCCCCCTCTTTAACCCAGATCTGTCCAATCTCAGTTAATGCTTCATTACATCAACTTTTAGCCGTAATGAAGACAACAAAAAAGGCTAGCTATATATCTGATCACCCTTTACATTTAAAGCAGATATATATCCACGAATTCAGCATTTCGAATAATCCCTTTTTCTGTATCAAAAATAGTCTAAAAGTCTAAGGGACTATAAAAAAAATGACAATTGAAAATCCAATATACGTCAATGTACCGCTATCTATGGGCGAATTTCTACAATATAAATGACGACCACTGAAAAATTGCGAAACAGGATATAATTATGGTAAAATTGTTAATCAATCGGAACCCAGAATTGCGTTCGTATAGTCATTTAGATATTATCAACATCACATAATGATAAAGTATTATTTGAACACCAGGAAATGAACCAGATTCGATTCCGATGTGGTCTGGCCATAGCATGCAAGGCCTTGATAAGTAGTTATCTCCAACATTAACCAGTGTTATCGGTTATCTATCAAAAATTCTCTGCTCCATTTAACACAAATCAATCAACTGGGTTTATATAACGAGCCTAGTTTTATTATCATTAATTTCGCGACTCAAATAGTTTTTTTCTGCATTTGACACTATGCTTAAATTATTGATAAATATCAATGTGAAAATGACAGGCTATAGGCTAATACGGACTGGATAAACCTTCAGTTGCCCATGCGCATACTGTGCAATATAAATACAGGGAATATTAGGATTGATTAAACGGGTTGTTCTGAACCCGTGTCATAAAACAATTTGGAATCTTTCTATACATGCTTACTTCAGTTCGATTGAATGGGATTACGCTGGAAAAGTAACATCAATAAATGGATCATGGGCTGTTTTTTCTTACGCCGTAAACTTACTATAACCGACGAGGTACCAGTATTAAAAGTTGAGAAAACAGTGTTTTAAGAAGCAAAAGGCCTACATATATCAAATATATCCAGAATTTATTTAAGTATTTACAATTCATGTAATAATTATTTCTGAATCTTGCGAAAACCACTTATTCCTTGTCGTTCTTCAAAGTTGTTACTTTTGCCTCAAAACAAGACTTCTCATGTCGTCATAATATTAGACAGGATAAAAACAAAGTTATTATATTTACTATTACATCTGTTGATATAGTCCTATATTGATCCGTAACAGACCCGTGTATACTACCACCTGTGTAAACTATTGTTCTGTTTGATATTACTAGCAGTCAGTGTATTTTTATACAGATTCGAATGGTCTCTGTGTCATTCGCATTGGTTTGATGGAAACCCCATATCCATCGGTGAATGGTATGAGAAAGAGGTACTATCCGATTCAGCTAATCTTCCCGGCACAGTACAACCCTGTCAGTCATCCCCGACAGAAAAAAACATCCATGTATAGAGGCTCATTAGTTTAATGCTGTACGAGCTTTAGACAAAATGAGCTTTCACTGTGAACAATAAATTGTCAAGCTAAGGACACATTTCGGAGGAACGAGCAAAGCGGACTAAATCCGCTGCTGCTGTACCGTGTATTAACCGGCGATGAGGCTGCGAATAGCGCTAACTGAACCATATCTTCATTCAACACAGGGGACCTTCACCTCTTCCAAACCACCTCGCAGCCAAATCTCGGTCAATGTATTCAACGTCAATATTGACTAGCAGCATGCGCGCTGATTGGTTGGTGCGATCACATGGTTTTCGTAATCGCTGACTCTCCGCTGTATCCAGTGGATGCTGCGTTAGCACACACTTTGACAGAAGGCGAATGTGCTCAGCTGTAGGCCTGCTTGGGATACTTTTTGCTACAATCTTTTCGAGATGAACTAGGGCTAATTGTAGACCTGTCACAGTATAATGAAGCTAGTGTATGCAATTTCTGGGTGATTCTATCTTGTCAAGAACCAATGCCTCGCGTATAGCGCATATTTTTTTCCAGCCCTTGTCCAGGTGTTTATTTCATCCCTGTAGATCATTCTTGACAAACCCTTATGTTCTGCATACATTTTTAATATCCGTGCTAAAGCCGTGTGAGCTGTTAGCAATACACCATCCTACCTCTATAATGTAATTGTGAAATTAACCCCAGTTTCAGAAAGTCCGTTTTGATCGCAGATCTGACTAGGATTACACTACATCTATCTACGAAGACCTACAGCTCATAATATCAGGCTATACACAAAATATATATAAACAAAATGTATAGATGTGATGGTATGATTACAGGCCAGAGAAGCTCTATGAACATCCCTGATGTCAATCCACGTTATCTCTATATAGGGCTTAATATAGATTTATATAAGCAGCGTATATCAGCAATGGCTGGTCAGGTAGGCCTACATGTGCAACTCATCACACATCTATTTAGCTGGCGGGGCATTGGGGCAAAAACAGCCGATTTGTGGAATGGACCTGTTCATATACTAGAGACCTACTATTAAACCCTAGTGGGAGTTATATAGTCACGCTAGAATAATCTATATCCCCCCGTATAGGGCTTCCTTGTAAATACCTTACATGCCATATGAGATAGGTCTCCACTGTCAGGGAAATTTTATACCCTATTCAAGTGAATTACGAACTGTTTAGATTTGCCTGGCTATATTCCTGTGGCCATTCAATTATTGTACCACTAATAATTTGAGTATTGATTTGTGTTACCAACGAGTCCCGCTATTCACAATCACACTGACACTCCAACCAAATAGACTCGTCCAAACAGTTCAGTCCGGCCAAAAAAATGTACACAAAAAGAAACATGTGTAAATTAGCAAGCACTATAAATGCAGAGAAGGCGCGCATAAATGCACGTCTCCGCTGGGGCTGGGAATGATCGAGACGGAGGCACCTGTGGCTTGCAGGAATAAACCCACACAACCCGACTGCTAATTAATGTGCAGTTTATCTTGAATATGAAACGACAATTCCTGGGGTTTTAACTGAACGACATGTTTGTGTGGCGGTGGCATAAATGTCCCCCCCCCCCCCCCCCCCGAAACCACAAGTGACTCGAGATTAGAAAATATTTCGCATATATAAGTGTCAATAAGTTTTGTAGGTAAAGTTTATATGAGCTGTTCCGTACACAATAAACAATTGTGGTCATATTGTTCTCCATATCCAGGCGTAGTATTGCTGAAGCGTGCATTAAATGAAAACATGAAATTGATATGACTATTCACGGTGTTGTTATTGTTGAATTATTGTAGCCTATAGACATTCGATTAGAGCCATGTGTGTCAATATCCACATACTGTAATAAGTTTAATGGGGCACCGGCGTTGCCCAAGGCTCTATCTTAACTGCATTATTAATAATGAAAGTCCATTATATAGAACAATATGGTTGGGGAGGTGAGGCGAATACATACAGTCAGGCACTACGTACTTTGTTACATTTCCATGAAATTAGAGAAATAAATATGCGTGCTAATATCCACTTTCGCTGATGTTTGATGAGTCGATATAGCCATGGGCATGAAGGTTGAGCAGACAGTACAGTGTGTTTTCGCAATCTCTGAAATGTCCGCATGTGCGTGACGAGTCGACCAGTGAGGATTCTGCCTATAGGGAAGTTTATCCTGTTTTACTGATGGTTCCTTACTGGTTTAATAAGCAACAATCTCTGATCATTGATGAAAGGGCATAACAAAGTTATGTTAGGATGCTATCAATATTGAATGCTGGGGTAGGCAATACATGCAGCAATTACTATTAATTGGCTTTCAGATATATATGAATTTAACGTTTGTTTTATACGGTGATTCCATATATAATGAATTTGATAAATAGATCATTATAAACTAAAGAAGCAAATGTTACAATATAGTACAAGAGTAGTGTTACTCCGAAGAACGAAAGACTCATTTTGATTTCAATATTGCTGAGGTTTATTATGCCATCACCAGGAATGTTAAACTTATCAGTGGAAATCAAAGAAATGGTACAATGTTTATTGATAACAAATGTAACAAATTTAACATGTCAAGATGTGCATTAAATAATCATAAAATAGCAGAACGCATAGAGTGTGCTATTGAATTACAATACATGAGTATAGGCCGTATATATAGTTGGTATATATATTTAAGTATATGCCAATGCGAACATTGTCCGTTACATAACCAACATGTACATGGCCCTGAAGCCATTCTATTGCTGATCACATATGTATATGATAAACGACACGCAGACTCTGTCCAGCTGAGAGTTTTTATAAGACCTTTAAACAGCAGGATAACTGCTCGTATCGTTTCTTCAATATTGATAAGACCCGGATGACCATGGGTAATGAAATCTTCGTTTCTATAGAAACGTTGATCTCGCGAAAGATTCCGCTAAAAGCCAATCTCACATTCGTCTCCTTCAGCTGCGTATCCCGGTGATTTGTCTGAATATAGCATTAAATCTCATAATTAAAGAAGCGTCATTAAACAGAGTTCTCTTTGATGAATGACTGGTTGAGTTAGACGGTCACTAATCAAAGAGGATAACTATCTGTAATCCTTCTCCCAAAGAGTTCTCCCATCTAGAACTGTTAATAGCAAATGTGCCAGATCGAGCGATAGACGCATCAGTTGTCCAGTTCTAAGACAAATTCCCAGAAACGCCAATACTCTTAGGGACTTAACGAATACCCCGATTAAACCAGACTTTCACTCGCTCTATCCCTAACCAGCTTAAGGTCATGGTCTTAATCAGATGTATAAGCTTCACAACAACTCTCTATTGACTTGTATGTAAATCAGTGAGATATTAAATCACTAACGCTGATAATCTATTTTCACAAAATAGCGTGGGTGTAAAACGAATAAATGTCATCTTTTTTCGGACACGTCACACGTGTGTTTTAACAGCCCCTTTGTCGTGCATGAATAACGTTGGATTACACGTTTACATATAGAAGCCACCTCGAATTAATGATGTTGTCAAATAAAACAAAAACTTTTGAATTTCGTTTTCTAATTATATGAGCATTATGTTCACACTTGATTTAATAACAACTTTTTTGAAAAGTGTGTTTGTACTTGTTGGGTTTCGGCCATATTGAACAAACCATGTGCACATGACCCATGTGCTTAAGAATCGGAGTCGTACCGAGGGGAAGTGTGTAAAGCGCATGCGCTACACCACACGTTTATTTCAGGTTGCTCCTTATAGCTCGGATAGTATCAAGGCAAACAAAGCTCCTACCATCTACTCTCTGTGCAACTTTACAACATTGCCATTTAATTTTCGACAAAACTGTCTTGATTATTTTATTCAACCGTCTGTGGGAATCTTAATAATATAAGCCCATCATATGGTCCTTCCTGACTTCTCTGTTATTGAGATCTCTCTCCACCACTAACCGCCTTTACTTAGGTCAGCCGTGACAGCCCTTTTCGCTGTAGTATGAGATTTTCTGAGCACCCGATTCCCATGGTCCTTTGTCGGTGACACAGATTCTGACCTTGGGACTTTACCGTATGCCAGATGGTTGTGAACGAAAAAGGTGCATGGGAATTAGGTAATAAGATGGCGGAGAACTTCGATAGCTGGTTGCCAGAGAAAGTTTAAGATTATATGCAGGCGAAATTTTTTTAGTGCAGCGCTATATAATGACGATACTTGGATCTACATTTACCCGACTGCAAAATAGGCCCAATGGTCACTAGTATTGTGTGGCCATTCGTGTTTCTTATTGTTGTGGTAACTTATCGAATCACACCGTCAGTTTATACGTGAATAAATGCGCACCGATTGGTGGCCTGTTTACACCAGGCGAGATTAAATCATGTTGTAACTGGGTTACGTTGACAACGAGTCAAGAACACATCGACCGCGTCCGCTATGTTACAATTCTGCCACAGTAACACACATCTAACCAAGGTCTAATGTATTTCGATCTGTGAGAATACAGGAGTGAAAAGAGACCGTTGCTAAGACTCTGGTCCGGATGCTCTATCCCAAAATTCATCCAAGCTCAAGTCTGTTTAAAGTTACACTTCCCGTGAGGATAAATACAAATATAACAGGGGTTCCTTGTTCCCTATCAAATATCTCAGACCTTGAAGTAAACGAGTTGATCTCAGGTCACTGCAATGTAAATTAGGTTAGAACATTTCCCAGTGTGATTATACTGTACCCTGCACTTTGGCACAGCACCGACACGTTCCACTGTTTCTGTCAACAATTTAATGCACAAACGCCAAATAAACAAAAACACAAATGTCTATGCCGATTTACCGAAAGATACTGTATCTAGAAACGCCGATTACATCGTTACCGGAATGAATTGTCATGGACTTCAATGTGGAACACTTAATCATCCTAATATATAATAGTTGATCTAAAGTTTGGGAGGAAGCTCCCTGTTGCTATGGTGCTCTCAGAGCTATACGGGTTAACCCGAAAATGCTCTGTTTGTGACGTCTATGTGTTGCGCCACGGTATTGCCCCGTCCGTGTCATCTAGGGTGGTTTGTGTCAGCAATATAGCGGACGAACCGGAGGGTCTGACATATGAGTGAGAGAAAAATTAAGAATGGCGGTACAAACAAACCTAATAATCGGTACTCTTATTGCCACAGTACAGACATCTGCACGAATAGATTAACTGTTACACAATTATATATCCTATGCTGGTATAAACATCGATGAAATAACCCGACTTAAAATACCCATGGTTTTATCTACAACGAGAGGGTGTCTATATTAACTTGTGCTGTTATGTTACTTGTACACTCATCTCGTAAGTAGTTTGTTGTCACAATAGATTTGTTTCGAAAACAAATTATGTCTTACAACAGTTCCAGATGATATAGGTTATATTTTGTCTCCTACTTTCTAGCATGCGGCATACAGATATACAGCCGGCCTTCATGTGAGAAACAAGTGGTGTCGGAATTAGCTTATTGGAAACATTACGCCAAGGTCAAGGTCAACATAGCTGACTTATAGACGCAATGACGTCATAGCAAAAAATAATCGATAGCTTTTCATTCTCCTTTAGAATTTATTTTCCTTTGCCAGCGGCACGATGTCATTGAGAGAGGCCTGATTGGGGTCTGAGTGCAGCCTCTATTCGTCTCCTTAAAAATCATTCGACTGCTCGTTGAATGGAGCTTGCGTTTGGTTCTGTCAGCTCACAAACAGTTGGGTCCTTCGGTACGCCAGTCTCCAGTCAGTCGTGAATCTCAGCGATTGAGGTTACAATGTGCAGGTATGAAGTAAATACCAAAAATATGGTCAGCGATTGAAATATGCGAATTAGTCACGAAAAGTACTGTGTAGGCATATACGATGACTTATACTGTTGTTGAACCGTTACATAAGCATATAAAGTGGAGCCAACATGAACTAACATTGAACATAGTCTAATCACATTGGCACATGCAGGGATGTTAATTCATTCAACACATCTAATACATCTAACAGTGTTCATACGCGCCTAAAAACACTTACATTATTATATTTCATAACAATATGACCATTATTAATTAAATGCTCTTCGATGTCTTATGGAGTTGGCTGACGCCTGCTTGAGCTGAAATTACGTGAAAAAAGACATTCACAGAGAGCTTTTAAATGTATATATTCCACTTATCCTGAATAGTAATGCATCTATGAACACTCCAGGCCAGTAGCGAGAGCACAGTGAATGGGGATAGGCAAATTGCTGAACCTATTAATTTGTATCGGTTTCCTGGTTGAAGCAAACGTATAGCTGCCCTCAATCAAGACACTGACTCCCCTTTATATACTCCTCATGCCGTGTGGCTGACCTATTGCATGTGAATGGACATTCCACGCATTTTGCGTTCAATAAGGTTCCTTCAATTTTTATAAAGCCCTTTAAACATGCTATCGTACAATCACAACGCTGAAATACAGTTTGACTTCTTAGGCCCTGTATGTGAGTTCATAAGTCTTATGTAGAAACCTCTTGGTTTGCTATTGTGTTTCTATACAGGATTTTGCCTTGATGCATATCTAGACAATATCTTCAAATTGACCATATTACTTTGATAAAAAGTCGTTGTAATATGCTTATATTGATTTAGAAACGTAAATAGACGATACAGTTTGGATTTGAAGTCTGCGGTATTTTTACAATGATAATCACATGGTACATATTAACGATGTCTGACACTAGGATGTACGGGGGCAAAAACAATATTGTGCGGGAGTGTGTGTGTGTGGGGGGGGGGGGGGAGCTTAAAACAAAGTCATGGCGTCTCGTCGAAATTGGATGGGAAGTGGACAAATATTCCCACTCCAACGTTATTAGGGCCTTTCATCCTGCATTAATATCACCTTATGTTATTAGGGCCTCTCATCCTGCATTAATATCACCTAACGTTATTAGGGCCTCTCATCCTGCATTAATATCACCTAACGTTATTAGGGCCTCTCATCCTGCATTAATATCACCTAA
>JARDVA010044347.1:0-15344 GCA_030265315.1 Mopalia swanii
ATAATTGGATCGATATCAAAACAGAAACAAACATTGGTTCATTTCAACTTCATAAATAGCCAAAAGCAAAAAAAAAAAGGGAGATTGAATACAAACACAGCTTTTCAAAATACACATTTTTTAAAAATATTATTTTCAAACTACCACAATATAATATCACAGTAAACAATGTTTGAGAAATGTTTTATTTTATTTTCCTATGTTTCCAAATGTTTGTTGCCTTTTCAGAAATTCACATAGGATAAACATGAACATTGTCCCAAAAATGTCAAATGTATAATAATACTATATTAAGGCCACTATTGAGCTTGTTTAACTGTGAAAAAGCCTTTTTGTAAAACGTGCCGTAGAGAGAGAGACGGTAAACATAATGCTATAATTGGAGAACACAGGACAAAAATGGATTGTGTGATAAAATGACAAGATAGTGCTAGGAGGAGGATAACAACAAGTTATGGGGTATTTGTTAATCAAAGCCCAGGGCAAGTTCTTTTGAAACCTGACACTAACTGTTGTATGTTTGCCTGGTGTATTGCCTTAAGACAATTACGATCAACCACTGTCTTCTCTGCCTTTGATGATTAGAAATTTGAGAAGGAAAATAGGCTGCAGTTGATAGAATCATGGGTTTTCCTTGCGATAAAGTTGCTTTCAGCAAAAAGGTCATTGGCACCTCAATTTTGTCCTGCCATGATAGCCACAAAGACAGAAGCATCATAAACTAAACTATGGCTGCCGGCGTCAGATGTAGCCTCCATTTGCGCAGCAATTTCTAGACTGCCTTGAGCAGCCTTTTGTAAAGTGCAGTGAAATATGCTATGAGCAAGGTTCGACAGTCGATACACCTTGTCACTTTGATTGACATGTAGAACACCTGGCTAAAGGTTTCTCAAACCCTTAACGAGAATAATCAATAGGCAGTGCTTAGGTCTAGCCAGGTACATCCTTAGAGATTATTGAAAGAACACCTTTGAAGCCGGCAGCTATACCAGAGTAATATAGGAGAGGGAAATTCATCTATTGATAAAACGTGACTGGCAAACAACCAGCATAAACAGATTCTAATAACGGATTCTCTGGGCTTGTTTCTTACATGCGCCTTTACAAGACACCCTGCTATGCTATGATAATATGGAAGCAGGAAATTCAATTGGTACAGGGTTTTCCTGACTCTCTTAATGAGTGAGGTTTGGAAACCTCGAGGGACGGTATTGTTATGAAGCTATGGCATCGGAGCACATCTAACGCTTTATCTGCTTCCTACAGACGCAACCTTCATTATAAACAAGTCCATCGCCAAACTCAATTTATTCATTTCCAATTAGCGTTTTGCTCTGTGCTACTAATCCTTGGTTAAACCCAGGTTTGACCAAAGAATGAGAAAAGCCTTAGATTCAGACCACAAATGAGAATGTCATTGAGATAATTATCTTACACATCAACGACTCAGGTTGACAACTATGTAGTTTCAATCCTTAAATGGACACCCCTTCTTCTGGTCACTTGTCATGTGATATTAACGAAGCTGGACAGTTATGAAAAAAATACAATGCACGAGTGGACAGTATGCAAACACAAATGAGATGGTTCAAAACAAAATAAAAGAAATTTCAAGCAATGCCTTATGGTTAAATCTCAACATCCAATTGGTCTGTGTTTTGTAGAAGAAAATAAATTTAATTGTGCCCAGAACTAAAATGTGACGTGTTCGTCTATCAGATTAAAAATTTAATTGAAAAAGTTCTTTTTTTTTTAAACCTATATTTTGTGATTTTTTTCTATAGTTTTTACACATACATGTGTACATTATATTATATACATATTCAAACCTTAGTTTCCTGTTTGAGTTAAATTAACAGAAGAGCTCATGTGACCTGTGTTAAGTGTGAGATGAATGGATGGATTGATTGATTGATTGGTGTTTTATGCTGTGCTTAAGGGTATATTACTTATGTGACGGTAGTGTGTATTTCCACAATAATTGACACTAGCACAACCAAGATGTGAAGCGTATCCATAATGTTGGAAAGTTAATTTTCCTCAAGACAGTATTGCTACTCTCAAACAAACTGCTCTTAGCCAGAAGGCATGAATGGACGGCTCCAGGTGTCTGAGATACCTGATTGACGGACGGCTCTGAAATATGCAGGTGTGTAGGTAAACTAGGCCCACAGTTACAGACTTCACTTGGCATCCCCTGATTGCCTATTACATAATCACATTTCAGCACATTCTTCCCATTCTAATCCCATGTGTAAAATATACTGAGTATAGCATAAACATAAACCAAACAAATTTGTATTAAGACATGCCAAATAGTCACAATCACAACAACAACATAACTGTATTTGTCTAATTGGTTGGAACCTGGGCCATAAACCACATACATGTAGACAATAATATACTTATTAGAACAAAAACTGTAAAGGACTGCTAAAAGGTACTAGAAAGTGGGTGGTTTTGGTCGGAAATGAAACTGTGTACCAAACCAGGGGTTTATTGAGGGCTGAAGAGCTGCATTGGTATTGTCCATATTGAAGGCTTTGTCCAGATAGTGAGCGGACATTGGCTGGAAGAGGCAGGTCAGCTCCTTATGGCCAGATTGATAAAAGAAACAGGAGATGAAAGGAATCACGTCTTAGGCAGCTGCATTATTAATATACTAATGAGACAACAGGTAATGAGCTCTCTGGTGATTAAGGTGTGGCAGCAAACTCTCTACAAAATAGCCAAACTTCAGCACAGAACTTCCACCGTATGTTTGTCACAGTTTATATGCCATAAATTCTATATCAACAGAATAATTGTTTTTTTCTATAAATATGTTTGGTGATAATGTGTTATTGTCAGAAATATTCTGTTTCTCATTATTACTGTCTATCTAGAGACAATAGTTTGTGGTTCTCCTTTTTTCCCCAATGTTCAGATTAAATAAACATATTGATTGGAGAAAATGTGATTGATTGAAGGTTAATTTGACTTTATTTCCCTTTATAGGACAGCCTAGTAGTCATGAAAATATAGCCACGCTAACATAACATTAAACTATGAAGTGCTTGTTATGTTGGAAAATGATTGATTGATTGATTAGTGTTTTATGGCGTGTTTAAAGGTATTTAACTTATATGACAGCAGTGTATTCCAAATGAATGTTCCTCGTATTATAAGTAAGGACATCCTGACAAAGGGTCAAGACATCCTGCCCTTCTAAAAAGATATGGCAATATCAAGTCCTCGTTCTGAGTGACGTTAACTGGTGAGGGGGAACTTTCAGAGAATCACAGCACTACCAGACTCAACAGAACTCCCATTAAAAGTTAAATAATGGTGTGTGTCCAAGATGTGTAGAAACATTAATCCATCCATTGACTGATTTATAAACAACAAGGGATTAGAAGTGGGCAATAAATAGTATGAGAGAGGGAATACTCAGTGGATACAGATGGGGATAGCATCAACAACACAGTATCTATTACATTGAGATGCCAGGAGACAAAATCCAACTAAGAAACTTATGAATCTTTACATTAGGTTACTATGGAGACAAGAGGCACAGGCAGTTCCTCCATTATCATATGTGTTTGTGTTAAGAGTGTTGAATAACTTGTAAATACAATCTTGTGAATTTTGCAATAAATATGTACAGATTTACCCATTAACACTACATGTAAGATAAGATTGGAAAATGGAATTATCAATCGATGAGAGTCGTTTGAAACTTTCATTCTCAAATTGTAAAGACATTCAGATTGAGAAAGAATTCCATTAAAGTCGACTGAAGGAAATTAGAGAAATAGGAATCAGAATTAACCAAAACTAATCACTAAACCTCTAAGAGGTCAAAGATCAACCAATGAAATCTAAGTAAAGAGGAATTGGATGACCTTGGATACAAAAGGTTAACTTTGATAGATTGGATTGATTGACAGCTGTCCTGACAATTGGGTAAAGGGCATATTATTGACAAATTGACACTAGGGTTCATCGCAAAAACACCAAAATAAAAAAAATTATCCAATTACAAAATTGTTTTTCTTTAAAAGAATTGAGAGCCGTTTAATTAAGGTTTCAATAGATAACTAAAAAGCGTTGAGTGACAATTGCACCAATCTTACAAGGCTGGATGATTATTGTTGATATTGCCAATATTCAGACACAAAACTGTAATAACTGAGAATTAGCTAAACTAAAAAAACTTAAACTCTAAATTTTCAGTTGCAAAAATTACTCTAGATTTTTCATTTCAAAACATATCTGTTAAGTCCTACAAAAATTCTATGAAACAATGTCACTGAATTCATAATATTGAAACCAAAAAAAAAAGGGGTAAAGGACAGTACAAAAAAGAAGATCGAGTGACGCCTTAAAGATTGGTTCTCGTCACTGGTGCTGATGGGAAAGGATTAAGGGATAATCCCTAACGTCTATGAGAATTGTCGACTTGGAGGATTTGCCGACTTAAGGAATGTCTGTTCTTAAATTGCATGAGAACATCCCTTGTCACATAGCATCACAATGAAGGTGGCTTTTTTCTCACTAGGGGCACAGAGCAACCCTTATTAGCATAAAAGACTGCGGTTACACAATTCTCAAGGGATGAGCGGAGATCGTTTGTTGACATTCCCATTCAATCAGATTCCAACGCGTTCAGCAGGACATGATTCAACCAAAACCAGAAACATTTGATTGGCAATTCATTGGAATGAAATCTCCCCTAAAACATGGCTCCCAAAGTTCCTTTCTCTCAACGACATAATGACAGATGACTGAGCAGCAAAGTGCTTTCACAGAGACGCACTTCTCTTAATATGATTAACAATCATTAGCATTAATTGTTGTGCAAACAGGGGTATGTTAAATCTGTAATCCCAGTACTGGCAGGAGAAGATGGGAATTAGATTATCAGATCAAATAGGGAATATGTTAGCCCAACAGATTAGTGTGCAACAGTGAAAGGAATTTCAGCCACACCAATATCATCTTTGCAATGACTAGCTGAAGAGCGGAACTTCCACAAAAATGTAAATACTGTCTGTGATGAGCTGTTGCAATAAGCCATTAAGCTATATTCAAAACGAATCATAAAACTTGCTTGGGGAAAAATAAGAGATAACAGTTATTGTAATAGTTAAGAAAAACATTAAGGTTGGAATAAAGGTTGGCAAAGCATTGTGGGTAAGTGGTCAAGTCAAAGTCAGATATACCACAATACAATGATTTAAACACTAGCTTATAAAGGAAAAATATAATTTTCTCTTGCTTAAGCATTGAAATAATTTAGTCCCCACCCATTGAAAAAAAAAAGATAAATAAAATAATTTGAAAAATGAATAACATTTGTTATATTAAATGAATTAAAAACACAAACTCCTGAGCTACTCCATGTAAACATTTACATATACGATACGACCTTTGTCCCTTATGCCAGGGGCTTTTTTTAGAAATGTCCCAGCATGAGGGCCAAAAGCTTGTACAGGTAAATCTTAAGATGGAGTGGTTCAGGGGTGCGTGTTTTTAATTCACAAAATATATTTGTTTAAAACAAAAATACCAATCGCTAGGTCATTTCTCGTTGAAACTGTTCTTATTTATAAAAAAAGTTATTTGTGATGTCAGTTCTGAACATTAATTTATAATGAGGATCAAGAAAGTTTCAGGATGCTTATACTTACTATGAATAATGTATTCATATTTTGTTTTATATATTTTGTACTCTGAAACTAAAATACTAGCAACAAACAGCAATATGTCTAAATTCTTATCTTCGACACTCACATGGTGAATATACCGGACTTATGAAGATAGGTGTACATCTTATACTTGTCAGATGTGGGCAGCATTTATTTATGACCACATCACTCTCTCTCCAGATACCAATTTCCTCTTTGTTGGTCAAGAGACGAGAAAACATAAAATCTTGCCAAGACAGTCGTCAGACTGTTATTAACCTTATGCACCTTGTCTGGCAGGGAAGTTCCAAGGAGAAAATGGGAGAAGAGAATCAGCCAAATACAAACTATCAGATTCACTCCATAGCTAAGTCAATAATAGACTTTTTTTATGAATGTATAAGAAGGCAATGTGGCGCCATCTAGACTCTTATATCCGCCAAAGTGGACACAGGTTAAAGACGGCAATGAACGAAAGGAAATAACCTTCAGCAAGATTGTCTCACTCATTAGAACCATTACAAGTGTTCAAGAAAACTGCTCTTGGCCAATAGGTATAGCTTAACACCGACACCGTCTTGTTTGCCGAAAGTTTGGAGTACTCAAGCCCCACATAAGCGTGTAATCGTTCAGTTCTGCAGGTGGTCTCCTTCACCTTCTCAGAGAAACGTTTAACAGTAACGAGGAGGAATTTGATACGGCTAGATAACTCTACCAACAGGTTTTTCCTAACTCTTTTATGCAATAATGCCCTAAGTGTGGATGGGTAGAGGTAATTAAGCTGTCAAATGGGGATATAGAGGAAAAAATCTGATGTGAAGCTATAGTGCCCTCCAGGTTTTTATGCTTAGCTCTTAAGGTAGCTTTCCAGCTAAAATAAACTAATGTTGTAATAAAGCTGCACATAGGCCCGTGAGCAAATTTGATTAGGAAATCCGGGGCTTATTTAGTAATGCTTGTTGTGCGTTTTCTCAATAATCCAACTCAGACGTGATGGTAAAATAACTAGATATCTTCCAGTGAATCAATGAACATTGCACGAAGATACCATGTCGGATGGCTACATAAAAAAATACCATGCTACCAACTTTGGTGGAATCACGTTCTGAACAGGAAGTACTCAAAACTAGAAAACTCCCATGAACACACGGGAAAGGGGAACAATTTCACCTCTGCAAAAAGTCATTGGGAGATGAACTTTACCAGCATACAAAAGATTCCATGAGTTTGTGATGGGAGAATTGGCATGTTTATTAGACACAGATTGTGAGTCAGTTCATAGCATATGGTAGAGATTGAATCTGGGGAAAGGACGTGTCGGAAGGGAAATGAATAACACTTGCACACTATTGTACAACAATGACCTTTGTCACATAATACCATACCAAAGTCAAGAATTTTCAAACATCTATTATGCTGGACATAAGAGGACACATATAACCAAAAGAGTATTATAAAAACACTTATACCAAATTGTTTTTGTCATTTTGAAAGAAGTGAGCAGAGATAACAAAGAAAATCTTCAACACAAAGGAGGTGAAAAAAAACCACATGTATTATGAACCAGAAAAAATACCATCAAGCATTTTTGTTAATGTAAAGATGGCAAGCCTTATAAGAAAATGGATTGAAATTGGTTAAAACATTAAGGAAATAAGATTAAAATTTAGCTTAAATAGGTTTAGGATTAGTAGATTAATATTGCACTTTGAACACTTCCGTTTCTAAAATGATTATTTTTGTGAAGACAATGCAAGCTGTACTTCTTCGCCAGTGGGTTAACTACCTGGTATACAGGTGTGCGAGAGCAATACCATGCACAAGCCATGGGCAAATATTGATGTCCGTGCTGTGTAATGATTCCTTGATTCCAAAGCATTGTGTCACACTGGGTATTAAGGGTATTGTTGGGTGCTGAAGCAGTATGCCACACAGAGTCTGGGCATCTACGAGCCCAGAGGTTTGGGTACATATACAGCTTCATCAGGTTGACTACACAATGGTGGGATGGGCCTGAAAATGGTTCCTATATCTAACTAATTAAGGCCTAAGAAGTTATGCTACTGTTTATAACAGACAAGACATACCCTTTTAACTTTTAGCAGTTGGAACACTCTAATTTTGGGACAGTCTATAGAAATAACATGTAAGACGCCCTGTGATAAAGCCTATTTCCCTGTCCCAACTGCTAGAAGTTTTAAGGTATTTCCCTACACCTTCCGTGTACATTAATGTTATCAGTGACATGTGACCTACCTGTTCTCTAACGAACACCAACCACAGTAGGGATCTCTGGCTCCAAGACATTCATTACAAGTACTGTATCGCGAACAATCCTGCACTTTCAACTTGGACAACTGAAAATAGAAAAATCAACACTGAGATTTTACTTGTAATTTATATACATTCTGCAACCATAGCATAATAGACTCTTTCATGCTCACTGTTGATAATTTAACTTCCATTAAAATGCTCCTGACAAATCAAATCAATATTCAAAGCAATTACCTTGAAATCAATTCGCAATAATTAAATATGTTGTCTAATACATCCTATAAAAATTGTAAGAAACACTTTAATGATCGCTTGAAAAATTATTTATTTAATAGTGAAGTTTATTTCACTTGAAAGACAGTGGTGTATTCCAGTGGTAATTGACACTAGAACAACCATAAAACATGAAGATTTTTTATATGTTGGAAAATAATTCTTGTTCTAGTGTTAAGAAAATCTGTATTGACAAAGCTCAAACAGATGTCCGTTAGCCAAACGAGGCAAACTTATGTGGAGAGTTCATTTTAATAGTCAATACTGGACCACATGAATTGGACCAGTTGAATATTAGACCCCTGTATGATGATACCATTGTTTATAGAATTGTTTTGTAAATCAGATATCTGGAATATCTACAACAGTGGTTCTATTGATTTCTCAATTACCGTTACAACACATCAAAGGAAGCAATTTTCCAGATGAGGGTGTCTTCATCACTTCGTTGCCACAGCCATCAAGGTGAAATTCATTTTCAAAAACAACCTATCACAGTTTTTTCCTTGTTTATTCATTACCAGTATCAGTGTAAATTAAAATAAATGAGGAGAGTATTTCAATGGTGAGAGACCCTCTAGAGTGCTTTAGTAGAGTTCATAAAGCAAACGTTCCAGCCAGCTTTGCTTCCTTTATTTGGTCATCAATCATTTATTGTGAGAACAAACTATGTTGTAACAAGAGGCACTATAAAAGTAATAATTTATATCTCAATTAGCCAAAGTGACCAAGTCCATGTGGGCAATATCAGACTGAATTAAACAAAATCAGTTTGGACAGGAAATATAGAATCTGTACTCTATGGATGGACATTACGTCTCCAGATAAAACAAAGCCAATTTATAAGGAATGTTTTCACCAGTAACGGTGAAATTAACATAGACTATATTCACAATTTGTGATGTTTAGACACAAGCGGAGTAGACAAATTTTCAATTTAAAATTCAACTTCAATTACGTAATGAAACAAAAATGTAACATGTTATTCGATTGTGTTCAATGTCTCACTCAAGGGAACTTCAGTGATATCAAAGGACCTTTATGGAAGACAACATTCAGGTATTTTTGTATAATACATGTCCCATAATTCTTACAACACCTGAAGGTATTTTTGTGTAATATGTTTCCAGCAATTCAGAGAATGTCTGCACGGATAAAAACCATACATATAATCAGGCGCTAACATGATGAAGTGAATTTTGTCTTTGATGATCAAACAAGTCTGAAAATTACAGATGATGATGAAATAAAAAACATAAATTTCTCTACATTATTTTAGCCCACACACTATACATGTCCCTTAAAGTTAACGTAATGGCTACTGCACGTAAGGAATCTTTTGTTCTAGTCACATAATAATTATATTTTTGTATTAATATGTCAAGAATTAGCTAATGTTAGGACTTAAGCTGAAGAAAGATATATTTTTCTATTCTACTAAGAGTTTATTTGATCTTAACTACAGAGTACATTTGAATTATGTGCTATGGAAGTGTTAATCACAGGGTTGCATTATCTTCTTTTAAAATGTGTGGGTCATCTATTAGGAGTTAGATAAGACAAGCTGAATCTCTGTGGTGTGTTTAGAAAGACCAGATAGAAACTAGAGACAGGTTTGACAGCTGTCTTCAGTAACCTGGACTCATTTACATCTGGCAGTGATCTCCAGGTGCTGACAGTTTTCTCCACCATCTACCAATTACAGTCACTAGATTAGAAAATTCCCAAAGTTTGGAGAATGTCAAAGTTTTCAACCAACCAGATTGCAGCACTCTGTGACTTGTAGAGGCCTCACACATCAAGGCTCCTCATATTTTATTTAGCTATGCAAAGGTCTATAAAAGCTTTCTAGCTATCAAGTAGAAAATTTGAAATGGTTTGTTGACTTTAAGATTCTCAGCTTTAAGATTAGAGTATAATTGTACTGCCAAGAGATCTGCCATTTAATATTGTTGGGGATTTCAAATATACAAAACTGTGACAATTACTCATCAGTTAAGTGGACATGCAAAGTTCATGTTTAAATGTTCACCTCAATTATGCTAATGTCAGTCATGTAGTTAAAACTATTAAAATAAAAACTATAAAGAAAATAATTGTGGAAGTGTAATAAATCAATTACAAATTTGACATTTATTGGCTTATCTCAGTGGAACACATTTGCTAAATGAACCAAACAATGTAACATATCACATTACATTAGTCATAGATGGATCTCTGTTACCATAAATTTTGTACACAAACAAAATATACTCCTTTTGCAAATACAGGATAGTCTGGACTTCCTTTGTCACTTTATAATGACTCAAACTTGCTATAACTAAGCATTCAACAGCAACGACATACAATTTGGAAATGAGGGGAAAAAAGTTCGGTTTGGGTAGGCATGATGGAAAGTTCAGGAAAACAAATGGAGTAATTCAATACTAGATTTATTCTGAAAAACATCCAATTTGATGATAACGGAGGATTACTAATAATGATCTATCCCATAAAATAGAAGTCAATTTCCGGGGAAATGATAATAGAATAAAACCTTTCAGCATATAAGGCCACTTTTTCTGGCATATTATAAAAATAAATGATGGTTTTAGTAGCATCAAGTCATTAGTGTGAAGAATGACAGTGACAGAGTAGCAAACGGTGGACTATTTAGGGCCACATAATCCAACAGGATAACCCTATGTCAACTCAAGGTCAACTTCATTATATCAACCCTAATCAGAGTAGAAAATGTAACCAAATCGCAGAGGAATATCTTTAAAAAGCAGAATTACTACAGTTGATAAAGTGGCAATAAAAGATTCATCAATTAGAAAAAATAATCGTTTGCAGAAAAACTATGCATAGCATTGAAACCTGATACAGAAAAAGGCTGTTTACCACACGTAGTATTTTAGCACCTTTCTGTGAATGGACCGAGTTTGACGCTTTAGGCACCTCTTATTGATTGGTTCACTTTCCACCTGAACAGGTGTACTAGTGATCCTCTAATAAATGTACAAATAATTGGTGTGAATAAACTCAGCAGGTATACTTCACCCAAAGATCAGCTATCCACCCCCTCCCCACCCCACCCCATGTGGACCCCACCCCCTTCCTGCTTTTACAGAAAGGGTTTCTCTTTCCTTTCTGTCTTGAGTACATCAATCAGTGTCTAATATCAGGTTTGCTCTTTAAGAACCATGTACAGTTTTCTATCTATTATTCATCCAGTGTCGCACACTTGATTATTCCTGGAGACAATTGGCAGACAATAGAATCCATAAATTATCTGATATGGTAGAGAAAGAAAAGGTTGCACCAATTAATGATAACATAAATACCACTACCTTCATTAACATCTTAAAATAAACAAAATAAATATATTATGATCATCAGAGTCCAATCAGCACTAGAATACAAATTAACATTTTTTAATTCAACAAAATAGATACGCATACCACATATATGACTTTTCAACATTCTTTCTTGCTATTTTTTATTGTACCTCATAGATGTGGTCGATTAGGGTTCAACGTTGTACTTAAAGGTATTTAAAATAGAGCGAAAAACAGAGACTGAACGACAAAATCCACAAGTGGTTGCGAGATCATGGCTCCATCAAATACTCAAGGTCACTTGTGGGACTCGAACCTGTGAGTAGTACATCATGGAAGATCAGGAGTCTGCCCCGCTAATCACTGTACCACAGCCCCTCAATCTCATAGAAATAGTATATTAAACATCCTTATAGATATATAAGATTGGTCGGCCTTTACTTGGAGGAAAATTCAGCAACATGGAATGTTGTGCAAAGTTCCTTAGGGAAATGTTTGAAGTTTGTTGTTGAAATCCTCTGAGCTCTGTATGCCCTGATTTCCAGTAGCTTACTTATATGCGTGCAGGGTTACTGTACTTGTGACAATAGGTTAACCCAAACAAAAAACAACCACCCGTAAATGTTAACTGTTTGGGATAAAAGCAGTCTATATACAACTCAAAAAATCAAATTGTGTATTTTACGGACATTTAATATTAGAGATGGCTTCAATTTACAACTTCACTTCCTATTGAAAACATCATTAACTACACATGTAACTAAACATGGTAAATTGTTTTAACACAGGCTATCACTAATTTGTGTCTGTATATTTGCTTGGTAATACCATAATGTTATTTCGCCCAGAATATTAATTCACAGACCATAATTTTGTATTCCACACTGTCAATGTATTTGTGTCTTTACTTCATGGTTAACTAGTTACAGCCATACATGTACATGTAGATAGTACCATTACAGATTGACAACCAGTTTAGTTGATCCCATTTGAGTGAAGGCAAATGTCTTAGAATAAGTGGAACATAGTTACAGTAAGCTGGTGGTTGGTTAGGCATAACAATTCAATTCATCAGCTTTCAAGAGCCAGTCAAATAGAGCAGCCACTAATCTGTTTCCACGGCCTATCAGTCGAAAGTTAGCAATATTCAATTAAGGAGATAATAGGGCTGACTTAAGTCAATGGCCACAGGGCTATCAATTCACTGCTCCGAGAACAGTTAGTCGAGTTGGATGGATGGATAGAAGTATATCGGTCATACTAGCTTCAGCCAGTCTTGGCCAGATGAACAGTTATCGAACTTCCACAATTCTCAGGAGACAAATTTCTATCATGACCACAGAACTAGACTGCCTTACCAACAGTTGGTCCACGTGGTTATAAGATTTAAAGCTAATATAAAAGCTCTCTAGACTGGTCAACTCTCGTCTGGTGTCTATTGTATTTCCGGCACCATACAGAAAATATGTAATTATTTTTCTGGACATTGTGGTGGTGGGTTGTTTGGGGTAAGAATCGGAGCACAGCCTAGGGGAGAAGCTTCCATCAATTCCAGACGACCACTGACTAATACCATTAACAACTGATAATAGTCCAAACCCGATCGGCCAATAATCTGTTGGCATTGGTCTTATCTCTGTTTGAACATCACAGGTATCAGCCCTCTAAAGCTTCTTATCACTGGACGACTAACACTCACCAGTCTTTACAATTCTCCATTCCCTCCAGGCCAGATTTTGCGTATTTTCTCATGAATCCTTGACGAGTCTGGTCTATCTTTGCTTTCTTTATCGTACGATTCAATTTGCAAATGCTTTTTCCCCGTGTAATACATGTTTTTGGTACCGAAAGAATATTTTTCTCATTTTCTGATTAGTTTGAATGTGATATAAATAAATCCAAGCCAGCCAAATAGTTGATCTGCTTACTGCTCTGTCATTTTATTTTACCAAATTTGGTAAAAAGGCTAAATATGGCCAAAGGCAAGTTCAACAGACTTGAGACTTCATAAAGAAATTTGTTGTAATTCTGCATCACTGGCAAGTTCAATAGACTTCATGAAGAAATTGGTTGGAATTCTGGGTTCAACCGCTTATACCCATATGGACAAGGAAGCATTGAAAACGGAACTATGTATTTTTAGCCCGAATGATATTCCAAACATAAATGTGTTAAAACTGGTGTACACATTGAAAAGGTTTTAGGATATGAAACACATTAGCTTTTAGCTATTCCCAGGTCAGAAGGGAATTATTGTGATTCTGATTCTGAAGTATGGACATCATCAATAAATGGTTCTCCCAAAGAGTCAATCTTTCTGAAATTAGGTTTGTTTCGTCTCTTATTGGGTTGAGCTGTTCAATAGAATCAGATAGGCAGAACACATCTATTCCCCATGGGACCACCATCCTATTGCAATACTAAGACGCTAGAACCTTTATCAGTGGCTCGACTTGTATTGACCATTTTCACGCCTTGAACTCTCTCAATGGCAAATCTTTGATTAAACCTATCAATCGAAGACGGATCATATAGTTTTCATCTCGACCATGAAACATTCTCCCAGCTAATGAACCCTGACCAATTGCATGCTGGGATAGCTTAACCTTAAGGTCTCATGGTCACATCAGCCAGTACCAGATGCCAAACCAATGCATGTATTAATTTGTTACTTGAGAACACAGAACTGATACATGGAAAATGAAGTGCATAGAAGCACAAAGAAAATGTACCTAACTGCAATACACAGGAAACAGAGTAAGAAAAACACCAACTGATAACTGGCCAAACAGATGAATGCAACTTGATTAAATTGCTATATTTTTTTTATAGAACGGTATTCAGAGAGCCAAGACAAACAATAGCCATTCTAATGAAATAAATCACAGCTGGATTAACATAGGACTTCTGATCATCTTTGATTACATTGTCACGATGACTATTCTCCCAGAAACCAACAGTAATCAATAATAACTATTAAAGCATCCAGCCGGCTCAGCCAACACTCCTAATGCCATATTATAGCAGGTTGGAGAGAATACATGTAGATGTGCTGAATTATTACAGTGACTAAATCCTTTCAGTAAATTGGTATTCTATAAGATAGGTGTGTTTATAACAGCAGGTTTCCAAGTGGATTGATTGGTTGATTGATTGATTGATATTCAACACTTTGCTTAAGAGTATTTTATTTACAGGATGACGATGCACTCTAACAGGAAATAGCTACCCTAAACATAAGCATAAGATGTGAAGTTGACAAATTAACATTCCTACAGTATTATATTAAGACTGTGAGTCTACACTTGGAGCAGACTCCCCTTTCATTAATGCTAGAAAATGAAGGAATGAATCAAGGGCTTAATTTGGACACCATGTTTTAAGAAACTTTAACATGCAGAAGATAGGGAGCCAATTGGGCACCCAGGTACTTAAAAAGTGAATCAAATGGCCCTTTTGGACACCATACTTTGGATTTCTGGCTAACCCCTGAAATGAATGCAGGTTCTTTCTCATCCACTTTGTCTCCTTCCACCTATGAAAATAAACCTAGATATATGTTCCAACCAAGTATAATTATTTTTGACTACAACAAATTATTCCACAGTTTAAATTCTTTGTTATTTTTTTAATATTTCATATGAATTGCCTTTATTCTTAAATTTTCTTGAAACTGAACAGACATCTGACAGTGGCATCAGACCCCATTTAAACAACCTGCTGCTTATACATGCACAACTTTCAATCACTGAGAGTTTCCTCGTGGACAAACACCAGTAAAAGCTATGCAGTTAACATGACGGAGCAT
>JARDVA010044348.1:12108-22666 GCA_030265315.1 Mopalia swanii
AGGAGAATGAAAAAAAACAATTTTTCATATAAATCCTGTTGACGTAACCTGCATTTGTTCTTCTTCGAGAGCGTTGCAATTGAAAATGTATTAAAAATATATAAATACCCAATTGTATTGGTCCACGAACTCTGTGACACAGCAGGTGCAACAAGAGTAGTGTTAGCTTCCCTATTATGTTCAATTCTTAGTTATTTACCAAGAGGGTCTACTTTAGTCCAGTCCAACCACCTACACAGGTTACTAAGTACCGTCTTAACAACGTTCAAGTTATGCCGTAGAGAATATGTCTGGCTTATTTTTGGACGATATAATCATAAACGAGATAGTTTTCACGAAGGTACATACGAACATAACCAACAGATTTTCGGTCAGACCTGTATAAAACATAAACGAGCAGCGGTGACCAAAACATAAAAAGCCAGGTCTGAAGAAAAAACAACAGGCAAATGATGAACAGCCAGACCTTGGCATAAAGCAAATTAAAGTAAATCGGAGATTTTGTTAAGGTTTGCTATTTACGTGCATGTTTAAAACACAGATGGATATCGAAACGACACGCCTATATAGAAGCAGCCCTTTCTGAAACGTATTACTAATGCTATCTTACCTTCGGCTAATATATGAGCTAATACCTTGCGAACTTATCCGTTCTGCCCTTTCCTTGAGGCAGTGTTTATAACCAAAGAAAGAAACCATACGTCGTGTTTGTGTTAGTTTTGCTATAATGCTTCTGTTGGAAATCCCCGCCGTCATATCAATTGTTCAAATAATACAAAATTACAATGTACAAATGGTTATCTATACGCTCACGTATTGTCAAGAAACAGAGGCGCTACTAGGTACATCGTAAGGAGACAGTGTTATTGTTTTAATGGCCGATTCGATTTTATAAGCTTTATTTTTGTGATGTACGTCAGAATATAGCTACTTTTTGATGTTATAAAACTTTATCATGTGCTACTTTTCCCTTATTTAAGTTTTGTTGTGAGACATTGTCAGAAAAGAACACAATGTACGGTTTGCAGGCATTTAATTGTATTTCCCACGGATGAATGCCCCTAACGCACACCAAACTTAACCTGGCATTATCGTACAACTGCCCTCTAAAAGACAATTCATACATAAGTTATTGGATGGGATCTTCATGTTGCCTTGCTGCCCTTGGAACTAAGGAGCAACAGGAATGCTATTTGTTTTGTGATTTCTTTCTAATGTTTTGTGATGGTCCTCTCTGGTTTTTGTTGCCTCTGGTGTCCACGGTGGTTTCCGTCATCTATAAGGGTGTCACGGCGTCATCTAAACATGATAGCCCTAAGCCCATACATACAAACAAACACACGGTTAATTTCCATTAGATATAGCAAAGTACATGCTTTCGTTATCGTTGTCGATCTGTCCACGTCCTGCGCAATTTTGATGATTATTTTCTTCACTTTAAACTACAATTGACATACAAATAACGCATTATCAATATATTCGCTAGTATCAAGAATAACAGAATAACATATAACCTCATATGTTTGTAGGTATAATAGTGTGGGAGTGATGGCGATGTGAATCTTGAGGAACTAGACAATCCGTTATCACACGATATAGGCATTCTGAGCGGAAATACCTAACATCGGACCGAAATAGTGCCCAGTACTTAACTGACACATTACATCTAGTTTGTCTTCTTTCTTTAGTTCGATAACAAACTTTCTAATATATATGAAGACTGTGTGTTGTCTCTCAGTTGCTCCTGGAAAACAATTATTTACAATAAGCAAACACAAATTCTCAACAATTTATTATTTTGAAACTGAAAATTACTAAACACAGTCTGAGGCGAATTTTACCGCAGCTTTAATCAGGAGACATGAAAAATCCTCATTATCTCATAACGTTATGCCCCTGGATTAAATGTTACCAGAACTGATGAATTTTCAGCCACAGAAATGTTGTAAAAATCATTCAAGCTGTGGGTGTTAAACATTCACCTATTTTTCTGCTGCTTTTGTATATATAGATATATATCTGTTATGAAATATTTCCAATTTGAGATAAACTGAACTGCCTTAAAGCGAACTTCTGATAACTCTTTGAAATTCAATGCGAAATCGATCGGATTGATCTAATTCAATGACATCCTCCTTCAATGTCTATATTTACATGTCTGTATATACGTTTGTTTTTCTCATTTCATCGTTTACACCTGTAAAACCATTTACCATAATACTTATTTATTCAATTCATTTCCCGCCTGATTCTTTTTCTTATTTGGGATAAAATAAGCCCCTTGGGGTTTCTGTTCCCGCCAAGGACATCCATGTTACTTATTTAATTATCACTATAAATTATAATTAACAATAGCAATCTAGAACTTATTCAAATACCAATTATAAAAATACCAATTATAATTTATTATTGTATTGTATTATTTGGTGAAATAAATGAAATGAAATGAACTGTCAGTTTTTCAGTACACAACTCATGCAAGGATTTCTTATCGACTTATTCTGAAATTCAACAAATGTTCGATGCAGCTTTTAGATTTGGGTTATTCGGAGTTATGAGATGCTCAATAGGAAAACAGACCTGGTGACAGCTTGAAATGGAAAGTAGAAGATATTGTCAGCTAAAAATTGATTTAAACCTTTAGCTAATAAAAACTCTTTCATCAGATCAAAGGCACGGTATTTTGCAATATGTTATCCACGTACTAAAGGACATAAGCTTTGTCACGACAGAGGTGCAGGTCTGTCCGGCGACATAGGGTTGGATGGTTAATGCGAATAGCCCTGTCAGCTGGAATCGTCCATGTGGTCAGCTGTGTTATAAACCATTGCGGAATGAATCTTTATTACCTTTATGCTTACAAACATGCAGATATGTAACTTAAGGGCCAATATTGTGCAGGCAATTAAACATCACAGTTTCGGTCGTACATTGTTTTTTTAATTTTTCTTCATTAAGTGAAATCCAAAACAAAACCAAACATTTTCTGGATGAAAGATTTTTTATGTTCGGAAGGAATGTTTTTTGCCAAATTTGTGGAAATTGTTCTCTATCGGCTGTTAGCGCCTAGACTCGATTAAATTGCTAGTGACCAATAGCCTATCACTAAGTTATGATTTTCATCAGATGAATTCCAGCGTCAACAATATTATTTAAAAAATACCATGACAGGCAATCAAATTCTTCCGCGTTCGAGCTATTTCAGCCCTATATAGGCTTTTCAACGTTGCTACTCTTTTAATGGAAGCAGCTCCTGATGTACATGTAGGTCTAAAATTTTCCAGATATTCCATTAACGATGCTTCAGAGTGGCATTGGAGAAGTGTTTGAGGTTTAGTTGGAATATATATTTGTCATATCAATAGACAAATCTAAACAAAAATAACTTATTTACCAAATCAGAGACCAGTAAAAAAAAATACCTCTGTTGATCTAATTTATAGTAACAGTTTAACAGTTGCGTCAATCGGAGCTCTAGATATTAAAATATAAATCATTATTCCAAGAATGGTTCATGGAAAATCCCGTTTTAATCAATAAATAAACATTTATACAGTTTTCTGTTTTACCAACGCAAGTCACCATTATTTTTGTTTCAAATGTAAACCATCCGTAATTGATAAATGTGCGATGTTCCCATGGATGATTTAAGCCAGGAAAATAAGTCAACGGAGTGGATTTGATGTGATATTTAGAGGCCTGCATATAGCACATGTCTGGCGAGGCCGATACGGGGCTGGTGAACAATTAATTTGCTGAAGTATTAAATCCACGGTTTCGTGCTGCCTCTAAACACTCGAGTGAACACCGAAGATTAATCCGGTGTCTAGACGATTGACCATTAACGTTGTTTCAAATTACCGGATATGTCCAATTCCTGATGTGTCGTGTTTATCCACTCTTTAGGTTTTAATGCCAATCGTCTAAACTGCATCATTATTGAAGTTTAAAAGCTCTGTAAAAAGTGTGTAATTTCCTGTATGTAACCTTAATCAAACAAACCATTGTTTATATCTTCCCAATGATACCCGATGGAGAAACGTACTTTGTTCTGACTGAATTACTTTGAATGAAGCGCTATTTGTCATCGGAGCCCCAAGAGATGTTAAAGCACAACCTAAGTTTGACATCTCGACATGCCACACAACTTCCAGGCGTCACGCTAATGTCATGGTAGACATCTGGACATCGTCCCTATAATGAATACCTTTCGGTAAAAAAATTTAGCTTTGATAGAAGACATTGGTATAGTTGGACGTAAGAAATGACCATAAATGTAAAGGGTAACAGGTATCTGCAAATCTGTTTATTTGATGGAGGATCCAGCTTTGGTTTTTATGAAATATACCAATCACTCTTGTCGAATAGTGGAGTTACTGTTAGATTACTTGGAACTTTAGTTGCAAATGCACCGCTTAATGTAGTTTTATTACACTAAGCGTTGCAATTCAGACGCTAAAATGACTAACAAATGCACGTCAAGTTTATTTCATTCCTCGACTTCAAAGCCATTGCAAAATGTCTTATCTGCTCTGTTTCAAAATCACAGCAGAGAAATGCTCAGGGACTTTAACACACTTATACATTCAGATCATTAACAAGCGGAAATTCGTTGTGAGGTTAGTTCAGAAAACTACCAGACGCCAGTGAGGTACGTATAGACAGACCAAGTTACGGGTTTCTGTTGTGTTCAGACATTAACGAGTGAATTATTGACCGTGAGGGTCTACTGAAGATCAGTTTATTCACCTCACGAAGTCTCTAAATGATCATAACAACGTTCAAGTTATGCCCTTCATAATATATATGGTTATCCACATTATACTACTGCTAGACCCATAACATTCATTGTGATCACGTGTACAGGTCTGATGTAAAACATAAACAACCAACTCTACCAACGGGTATTCTGTTAAAACAAATACAAACGATAAACAACCTGTCCTGTACCAAGGAAAGAAAACAAACATCCAGCCGTGAATGAAAGGTAAACAACCAGCGCTTCACCAAGGAGAAACAGTCAGACTGTAAACCGTTGTATACACATGTCTATACATGTAGAAATGTTAAAAAGCCCCCATTAGGCCTACAAGTGATCTTCAACCAGCTCACTGACATCAAGTACTGAGGCTAAAAGCAACGTGTTTTTCTTCCGCTTAACTTAGTTACATCGTTTTTTAAACACAGCAAGGCGCTTCAAACTGTTTGGTGGTATTGCTCGTAAGTGTTAACACTACATTCGTTTCAGTCAACCAAAAACACACGGTAAAAATGATCACTGCGCTCACGGTTTGATGAGAACCCACGGAATTAGGATAGCCAAGTTATGATGTACCTGTTGTTTCAACGTGCGATTTGCATTTTTGAATACCATTAAAATTGTTTGTTATGGGATTACTGACTTGCAATATATCTTGCTATTTGTTGAGATACCTTTGTCTTTCAAACATTGTTGGATTAGGATTTCACGTCATACTCAATTTATTTTGCCTGTGTGACAGCTTGTCACAACGGGCGAATGAAACAACCGTCTCAGTGACTGGCAACAGATAATGATACGAGAAAAGGGAATCAAAGCAAACAATACGTGGCGCATAAAGAATTAATAAGCAAGTCCATAGCCTTAAACTGCACAGCAGATCAGCTCCGTATAGACAGGCCACCGTACACGATATTAACAACAGATGTGTACAACGAATAACATGTATCTGATATTTTTGTTTGTTTTTTGGCATTTCTGCTTGAAATTTGAATCTTTGATTGAGACTTCATATAATTATTAACTGTACATGATTTTTCATTCCCATTAATGAGTTATGAGAAATATTAAGGTAGCTTTCTATATCGTTTATGAGATATTTCTATTGCGAGATAGACTGACATCCAACACGAATTTCTGATTACGCTTGAAATCAAATGCCAAAATGGATTAAACCAAATAAATCCCTATATGAAATGTAATGAGCGTATACAGTCACCATACAAGTCTTACAAAGATTTCTTATCGACCTATTCTGAAACACAGCACCTGTTTGATGCATTTTTTTTCTGTGCATTATTCGGACATATCAGATGCGTTTTATAATTTAATTACAAAGATGTTCAATGGGGAACAAAACTGGCGACATATTTCTATGGGGTAACAGGGAATTTCTGCTATAAATGGATATGAGCCTTCAGCGATATGCTCTTTCATCAGGTGAGAATACAGACATTTGACAAGATGTTATCCCGGCACTGGTGACGATGGTTCATAAAAGTTGGAATATGAAGCCACAAATTCTGCTATATCCGCTGATTCGGCTTAATTTCTAGAAACGCTTTAATAGTTCCGTCATTCGGTACTACACAAATCCTTCTTAGCTCTACTTCCGATTGATACAATGGCCTACACGTACACACTCATCTCCAGGAAAAGCAACCCTGAGCAACAAAGGCTTACGGTAGAACGGCCCTAACTTTTTATCCAATTAAAGGCAGCATGTCTTTCTCCACTAGAATCAATGGAACAGGGCCACTGAATAAATGTCTTTTTTATCGAGAAATTATCCACAAATGTGTTCTATTGTTTAGGTTCTTCTGATAATCTAGATCTGTCAAATATATATTTTTATTGTAGAGAATCCAAGTTTCCTTACTTCCACCAGGATTCGAAATCGAGTATCTGGCGAAGAGGGCCAGTTTGCCAATATATTTAATAGGTTTGATAAAATTGTAACCTTTAGAAAAGATCGTGTGACAGAAATCCAATCGACCGTGAGAATATAATTCATCTATACATCCCCACTCGTATTCCGAAACACTGTTCTGTACGAGGGCGAGATTATCTTCCATCACAACCTCTTCCACATACAATAAACCGGATATGAAACACGTTGGACTGACACACTGTCACAGAGACGACATAACTGTGACCATGACATAAACCCTAATCCAGCGAAGTTTGAAAGACAAAGGTATCACAACAAATATAATAAATTACAAATCAGTAACCCAATCTATAGTAAACAATTCGCGCTTCATGAGGTGAACGGATTGATCTTCAGTAGACCCTCATGGTGAATAATTTACTCGTTAATATATGAACATAACAACCATAACATGACATGATCGGACTAATTCTTATTGGGGTCTGGTAGTTTTTGTGAACTAACCTCATAACGTTAAAGAACTGAATGTGTGTTAAAGGAATTTCTCTGCCGTGATTCCGAAACATGATTGGGCGTCTTTTCAACTGACAGCAGAATATTTATGTCGGTGTTAAAATTGATACAAAATAACACTTATTTTATAATAGCAGATCTGGAAGTAAACATAACTGGTCCCTGAAACTATGTCAAGGCCATTACAAAACGTCTATCTTTATGACTGGCGTGTTATTGCGGTTTAATGCAGTTTGTATGGTAAGGGTATTGATACAATTAGATTGCCTTCTTCCATGATGTCTTATAACTTTTAAAACTACGCATTTATCATAAATCTCTTCTGCACCATTCACAATTGAAGGTCATTGAAGAAATAATCAAAATGTCAATTTCCTAAATCGAATAGCTTTAGAAAACTTCAATATTCGAAAAACCGTCTGAGGATAGACTACTGGTGAGCATTTAAGCGTTTTTCGCTCTGCTCTTTGACTCTGGTACAGCTAACTCACTTCTCCAATAACAGATACATGGTGATTGAAGACATACCAGACATGTATTTCATCAGATATGATGAAGTTTACGATGGACAAGTTCAATCAGGTTGTATCGTAGTTTGTCTTGATGACGATTGTTTTGCTGGTTTTTAATGCGGAGCCAGGTAACAAATCGCAAATAAACCAAATAAACACCATCATACCTTTATATGCCTAATATGGACAAGAGGTATCGCAGGGGATTTGTGTGCGATATACTGAAGGGGATTCATCTTAAAGAAGCATTAAAAGAACCAAAACTTTAGACTTACAACCAGAAAATTTTGATCAAAACGCAGAAGAGCGGGTTGATGTGTCATCAGCAATTCTGCACTATTTAGCTCGGTTTTATTTGTTATGAACGTAAAATAATATTGCACCTGTATGTTGCATCATCGATCAATGATGTTAAAAGATACGCTCAGGAGCAATTATGTATAAAAGTCACATTATCAATAAAGCACGCTGCCGTGGTACAGGGGTTAGGGTGTCTGTCCATTAATCCAATACTTCTATGTGACGCTGACGGGTTCGAGTCTGTCTGCAGATCACAGGTATATGAGTGATCCCGGCAATCACGCTTGTCGTTTTTACGAGGTCTCCTCCAAGTTTTTCACTGTATTTAAATCAAGCAAATGTGAAGTCATATCGCATAAGACGGGATTCGTCGTGTACTACGTACATTGTACTGAACAGCGTTGAATTTAAGATGAAATCTCGATAAACTTATTTAAATATTAGTACAATTTATTATTCTCAAACAAAGGAACTTTCATTTTGGTACTGTTGATTTTTATATACAATATTTGGCCCGAGCATGACTCTCCAATAAGCCGTAAATAATCAAATTAGGCTAATTTTTTTTACTGTTTTGTGTCAATGAATTGTCAAAAACTCAAATGATACTTAATTCCAGTGGTATCATTAAAAAATCACATAATAACTATAATTGGGGAAACACGCAATAATCATCACAGTTATTCCATTAAATACAACTTCAAGGCAACGTGGGAATTGTTGAAATAGAAAATCGGGCATTTCGCATTGCCTTTGAAGTCTAGAATGGAATGAATTGATATTAAACTGCAGTGACAATATTAAAAACCGGATGCACAAGTACAGCACATTTCGAAAAATATTGTGGAAACATGCAATAATCATCACATTTACTAAATACAATTTCACAGCAACGTGGGCATTGTTCAAAGAGAAGATAAGACATTTTACAATGACTGAAGCCTAAGAAGTAAATACACTTGACGTACATGTGATAGTCAATTTAGCGTCTGAAATCAATGTCCATACCCGAGTTACTCAAAACTTTATTAACGGTGAATCACATGAGTATGCGATCAACCATTTCTCTTGACTTTCTCACTTGGGACGAGTTGTGATGACGACAGACCACCGCAGACCCAATACTCGACAACACCATGTCAACAATCAGAGTTTGGGATACAAAAGCCGACCTTGCACATCAAAAGAAGTGAGCTATAATAAAAGCGGTATTTGTGACCTAAATTGGTGTATTGATCTATGGTATAGCTTAGTTTACCTCATCATCTCAACAGAAGCATGTATAATTCAACCTATGAGTAAGACATGCTAACCTTAGAAACCTTGATTGTATTTTAGAGAGCACAGATAATGACTATGGCGTTAAGAACAAAATTAGCCAATTCACAATACACAGTCACACAATAAAACGACTACATGTATGTCTTTAATTCAAAGATCCCAGAAGGAAAGCTCAAACACCCACACATACTTATTAAAGTTCTGAATTGCTCACGAAGTTAGTTTCATGTAGCTGTACGATTTATAATCAGACAAATGGACAGGTAATCACGAAACTCGGAAAATATTTCCAATATGATTACAAAAGGATCAGAATTGAGTTGCAAAGAGACTTTCGTCTAAACTATTGGAATGTGTGCATGAATGATGTCAATCTTTCATCTTCCAGCTTGATTTATTGTGATTTTTTATTATTGTTGCCATTATTATAGAGTTCTTATACAAGATAGGGTACAAAAAACAAATAATGTGTTATGAAATCAAATTGTGGAGCCCAACAAAAGTACCTTGTACTGAGCAATGGACAAAATCTGTCTAGTGTCAACAGGAAATTCATTTACATTTTTGTAGTTACGGATCTAGGAAATTAATGTTATAGTTTTCAATATTGTCTTGCGCTTAATTTTGTAAATTTACCCCATCCTCCCAGAATTGTTTAAGGTCATCAAGTAGAAGCATTGCTTCCAGTCAATATAAAGGTTTAGTTATTGATAGATGTCCTAGTCTTTGACAAAGTCGGGTGTTATTTCCAACAGTTATTCCACAATGGAGGAGAGTGGTCGATGGATTTTATAAAAACTCAAGCCGGATCATCCATTAAATAAATAAATCTTAAGATACCATCAACTCTCTGATTGTGCGCTAATATCTGACAGTATATTTTTGTCAATCAGGTCCAACCTCTCAGGATTGCCTGATATCGTTAAAATCATAACATCCAGCTACCACATAGGTTAGTTATTGATAGATGTACACATATTACAATGTCCCAGTTCATGACAAACTCGGTTCTTATGTCTAACATAAACTCCAAAGTGGACAAGAGCGATTGAAGAATTTTTTAACTAAAGTTGGATCTTCCATCAAATAAACAGATTTTAAGATACCTGTGACTTATTCTAACAATTTCTAACATCTAACTATACCAAAGTCTTCGATCAAAGCCAGATCTTTTACCGGGAGGTATTCATTATAGTGACGATGTCCAGATGTCTACCATGACATAAGCGTGACGCCTGGAAGCTGTGTGGCATGTCAAATTTAAGTTGTTCTTTAACATCACTCAGGGCTCCAATGACAAAT
>JARDVA010044349.1:2271-12463 GCA_030265315.1 Mopalia swanii
TGTAGTATAACAAATCTGAGCATGCTGACAGACCTTACATATTACTTGTACCACCACTTTTAATATTTCTACTAATAATAATTTATTACCTTATAACTTCTAGCAGTTGGGACAGATAAATAGGCTTTACCACAGGGGGTCTTACATGTTATTTCTATGGCCTGTCCTAAAATTAGAGTGTCCCAACTGCTAGAAGTTACAGGGTAATAAACATGCATAAATTCTATACACTTTTTGATGTATTAACTGTGATTAAAAGTCTTTTGATTTTCTGATGAGTCTGCAAATTACATTTATATGTGATGATTATCCACTTAGCTATCTTTTTAAAAATCTGGAAAGTCCGTTCAGCATGTTTGGTTAAGTTTTTTGTTCCGGTTCATTGCAATGATAACATACAGTAGTGTACTTCAGAAGTGGGCCCTTGATACTGTGTGTAGGCTATATATTGTAAATCACCCAATAATCCAAAATAAATGACAATTTTTTAAATTCTTAAAAAATGTGGAAAGTCCTTTCCACATAGTAGATTAAATTTTTTGTTCTGGATCACTGCATTGATGAGACAGCAGTGCACTTTAAAAATGGGACCTCACTCCATGTTTATATTGTAAATCACCCAATAAAGCAAAAATAAATGACACTTTTTTAAATTCTTAAAAATGTGGAAAGTTCTTTCCACATAGTAGGTTAAGTTTTTTGATCTTGTAATATCTGCATTGATTAGGCAGTAGTGCACTTTAAAAATGGGACCTCACTCCGTATTTATATTGTAAATCACCCAAATAATGCAAAATAAATGAAAGTCAGGCTTGAAATTCATGTTGCAGTATTGAGTAAAAATCTGGTCCATAATTTATTGGTGTTATTTGGGGAAAAACTGCATTAAAACAATATTCAAAAATAATAAATTATTGGAGTTGTTGACTGCTAGATGTATTTATTTTTCATCTGTCAATTGTCAGATATCAGTCTGTCACATGGTTATCTTTTTTTTTCTACATTAGGTCAAATATTTTAATTTATACTTGACATTTGATAGTGTGATGATGTTGCTGTTAATATATTGAAAGTACACTACCATACAGGGTCTTGGAAATCTGCCTACAATCTGAAATACCTATTCTGAGAAATTTTACCCATCCAAATTAATATTCCCTGGCTTTCCCATTGTTAAATTCAGAGTTTCTAACTATCATTTTAACCTTTTTTAGAAATCTACCTAACGGTGGACAGGTCTCTGGCTAAGACTATGCCACCATCTCAGTGAAACAGAATTGTAATAATTAAAGACCAATCAAATAATTCATTTTTTTTTTAAAATGCCACCATTCAACCATAATGAGTGAAACAACCTTGTCCATGCCCCATGGGTAAATTTAGATTCTGTAAATAATCGGTATGCCTTTATAGGATTCAGAAAAAATTTCATGGATTAATGTTGCATAAATGTTATTAACAAATTAAATGTTTGTCTATGGGAGAAACTTGGGCTGTATTCTCTTAATAGGTAAGTTTACGCGTAACTGGGGTGATTCAATGTACAATGTACTCTTATGCTGGCTCCAGACTAAGTCCAACCCAAATTCCATCCCAGGGAAAGTCTGACTACATGTATTTCCCTGTAACTTACCAATGCATTGAAGTGGGGACCGTGTACATGTACAGCAGAGGAAGAAAAAACAAGATACAAAGTTTGGATGTTTGCGTTAAGCTTGCTTTTAATCCCTCAAGGCAGGTAAATGAATTAATTAGTGTGAACTTTACTGTAAAGGGAAGATAACAGGATCATGGTGTTGAATTTAAATCACTTTACCACTTCGGGTTAGGTGTACAGTTTTTTCCGAAAATTGTTTCAGCAATCCGATCTTTCGCTTTGATGTAGGACTCGAGAGGGGGCAATTAGCACCTGGGTAAACATATAGGATGATGGGAAGGGGATATGTTGAGTGTGAGCAGGACTACATTATCTGGCAGCATAAGGGGGAGATAATTATATGTGACAGGAGGATAAGAAATTCCTGGACATGGAGGCACAGCTGTGGGTCAACAGAGCTGTTAAGGAATAGCAATATCATAGAGCGACCAGTCAGAATGTGTCAGAGTAACCCTTTTCTATGCACATGTAGTTTGGTTTACAAATATTCCTGTCCAATGAGAATGGTCAGAACTGATAATGCCTTTTCTTTTAGACAAAAGGGGGAGGCTATTTCTACTCTAGATGCAGTGACAAAATACGTAATTGTACATAAATGTAGCTTGAAGGCCTTCCATTCATCCTTTTAACGCAGAGAATCACATTTCACATATATGTTTAAAAAAATAAAATAAGCGACATAAAATCCTAATTAGTAAAACATGACCCAGTCAGAAGTGGATGAGCTCATTTGAATCAACAGGACATTTCTATTATTGTTATAGAAGCACTGTTTCAACGACAAAATAAGATTGGGAGAACTATCACACAGTTAATGCCAAGTGAATCTAAATTTACAGAGAAACAAAAGTATCAGTTGAAGAACCCCCCCAACAATTCCATAAACAACTCACCAACCAACCAGTTTTACTTAAAAATCTCTAGCAATTTTTTAAAATATGTGAGTCTCCCATCCAATCCATCACAATTTACTTGAAAATCTCCAGTAAGTTTTTGAAATATGTGAATCACTAAACTAATCCAGTGAATCCACCAACCCGCCCAACTAGTTTGGCTACGAAATTTCCTGCATTTTTAAAAAAATACACATGTGAATAATTATTGCATGATTTAATAAAAAAAGACACAGCATTAAAAGAGCGACGACAGCGTTCAAATCACAGCTACATTGTACCACATCTGTGTCTTTGAACGGTTCTCAATGTGGTTATGTCATCTGACAGAAACTCTTCTAAATCCTCCAATAATTGATCACTAATGGCATTTTTATCAGCCGCCTCTATTTACTGACGAGCTTTTAAATCTCATCTTTGACCATCTTACTCATTTGCATAGTGGTTGTCTGTCCCGAATGATGGATTACTGTCGTCCCTCGTTTCACTGTTTTCTCTGGACTTAAATGTTTGGTGTGATGATTAATGCCATAGACAGCAGTTAGGGGAAGAAACTCCAGTATAAGGTGCATGTATGATCTCAAACACTCTGAAAAAAAAAAAGAATGAAATGGATTCCATAAGACGATTTAACTCTTTTCTTAATAGCTCACTGAAGTGTCAGATGCAGCCATTTTGGCTTAATCCAGGATCAAAAACTGCCAGAACAAAAAACATGTATTAATAACCAATTTTCAACATTTCATGCACGGCTCAAGGGATAGAGTTTGTCTGTCGGCCATCAGGTATGTGGTGAGCAAGGGCTTACGCAGAGAGGTGTTCACCCCTACAAATGGACACCCTGAATTGAACAATTGCCTTATTTTGACACAACGTTTTAAGACACTTTAACTGTTAAAATTGGACACCCATTAACATAAAAACTGAAGCAAAATGCATTTTGATTTCTGACTAAGCTCTAGTGGTGAGTCAAACTAAGAGACCCGTGCAATAAAGGGGTGGTTTATATAGAGTTTCCCCCTGGTTTTACACAGTATTAAATTACATGTAAGCAAGGAACATTGTGAAACGGGCAATCCATCATCATATAAGTGAAATACTCTTGAGTAAATGTGCATGTTTATGACATTAAACCCCAATCAAGCAAAATTTATGCCCTTGAGTTTGTTGGAAGATACAGCCATATGTAGCCGTGTTACTCAGTAAAAGAGTTTGGTATCATGGGACAACCAAGAAACCATAAACACACTTTCAAAATTCAATAAAATTTAGAATAGTGACCCGAGGGATGATTTTAATTGAGAAACCTTGCCTCGGAAATACATGTATACATGCAGTACATGGAATGATAAATGTGATATGAGCTAATACTCTTAACCATGTAATCTACTGTAATCAATGAACACTGTGTGTGTATGAACATTTATTTTCAGAGCATGTATTGTATAGAATAAAGTATAATGTATGTGCTACAATTTCCTCAGAATTAAACATTGATACACCTGGGCAATATTCTGAACATAGTCTGAGTCAGTACTTTGTAATGTGTGCCGTTGCTCTGGCACACCTGAGCAGTGTTGAGAAGTGTTATTTAACACACACCTAGACATAAAGATCACATTTATTAATGTCAACAAGGTAGTGCAGAAAAGGCAAATTAAACTAAATCTAAACAGCAAAAAAATAACAAATATGTAATCAGATATTATATCTCTTTATTTTTTTTCTGTTCAGGTGTTATAAAATTATTCCAGTTTTTTATAGGTAAACTTTAATTAGGCATACGAAAAACAAGAACACTAAGTTCAAAACTTCTTAGTTAGGTTTTTTCTCTGCACACTTTCTGTTTTTAAAAAATGGCTGACTGAACTTTTCTATTTCCCTTCTTGTACTGGTGGCTGTATAATATAGGTGACGCTCAGGTATTAAATCTGTCTAATGTACAGGCATGAACTCTTCCATTGATGACCCTGTTTCTCTTCATTTGATTGACTTGTTTATATCCTCAGTGGGTACATTAATTTTCTGATCTTTAAACAAACTGACAATTCTGATAAATACAGTGGCTAGAACGCCCAAGGAGTGTATCAAGCAGTATCAATCCCAGATAAATCTCTCACACAAACACCATTAGGACCTTTTTGGTCTCCACCATTAAAGAGCTACACTTCAAAGAAAAATATTTTGAACTTTGAATTTCCTTTGAAATATAGGTAGTTTAAGGTACAAGTACAACCTTTAAAATAAACGTTTGTTTTATTGGTACATTTTTATAAAAGGGTTTAATGATTTAAGATGACAATTCAATGGGAATATTTACAAACCAGATTCTATTAGACTTGGGGGTATGCAGTTTATCAAAGCGCATCTGTGACCTGTCTATCACTGATTTGACTTTCATAGATACATTTTATTTAATAGGATTACTCCGTTTTACTGTTAAAATAAATAAAAGCAATTTTTCTTTACTTTTAATGGACTAGACACATGAGCACACAACATTTATGACGTTTTTGAAACTTCTTCCGGTTCTTGATAAATTTAGCTTCAATTAATTTGAAGTGGGTGGCTGGAGGGAGCTTCCTGTTGGCTGTTGCCTTGGTGCTTTCAGAGCAATAACAGGAACAGTCATGCCTGATAAATTAACTACTTAATGACTATGCTTTAATACTCGAATGGTGCAATACAGATCTGTATCTTAGACAATATGCAATAAAAACAATAAGTTTAGGTCGAAAATCAGTGGTCTTTGCCTTTAATTAAGCCTGCATTAATGCCATTAAACATTAATGACTGAATCAATGTCTGGCTAATACTATCCTTAAACTGTTTTGTTAAAACAAATTAATTATATATTTCACTGGAAATCATCCAAATCTTTTGCAATTTTTTTTATCTGTTTGTGTGATAAAGAGCATCGATTTTTGTGGGGTTATTTTTTAACATTCTGTTCTCAATTATTCAGTTGCATGCTTAGAAATCTCCAATTAGTAACCCAATAGTTTTACTGATTACAGTCCCATCTGTGAATCACCAGAAATGTTTTATTTCATTGCATGTGGACTTCTAATAAACTTTATCTAATGACATAAAAGCTTGAAACAAGTTTTTGTCAAAGAGTAAGGGTCCCAAAGTTCAGCCTTGTTGAACTCCAGCCTGTAATTTTAAGGTTAGTTTCTGCTGACTGAATTTCAGTTATTGTTGTGTTATATCGCTGGAAATACTCTAATCTTTTTACATGTTCAATGTTTTATTGTTGAATTCAAAAAGGGCGTGATTTGAACCTGACTTTGCTCTGTTGTCTATTGCTCTGTAAATTTATAAACTATTGTTGTTTTAGTTTATATTTGTGATATAACCTTCAAATTGGTGTTCAACCTCAATTTAATATTCAAATGTTTGTGTGAATATAATTAATCTATAGTATTTATTCAGGGATATCAGCTAAAGTGAATTTTAAATTTGACTAACTAGTAAAAATTTTGTTAGTCATATTAAAGAATCAATTCAACATTGTGGGTTGAGGTTTAACCTGGCATTAAATTAAATCGACATTTTGCAATCCTAAAATAACAAAAATACAGAAGGATATATTGTTAAATTGTATTAAGTTTTCAAACTTTAAGGAGATTTAAGGTAATTACCCAAGAATAACAATAGATTGACTGAACTAAAAGCAGGGTGAAGTAGCTCAGGCTGAAGGTCAACCATAACATCATAAATATCCTCCCTAACAAGGCCTTCAAAAATGTGCTCTGGTAGTCTCTCTGGATTTAAGTACACTCTACTTATCTTTATGGTCCATAAATTATATGTAATTGTTACATGCCATGTTTTTACAGAGAAAAGCACTTCACAAGTGCACTATGGGAGAAAAATCAATGACATGAAGTTATTTGCATTTTGCGTACATATATAATATGTTATTTATAATAAACATCGTGTCATTAATTTCATGCCTTTCAGATTTGTTCTCAGAAATAAAGTTTTCTGGTGCTTTAAATACAAAATCTAAATTTTATACATCTATAAAACAATACTGAAACTGAAATGTATTTATTTCTTTATTTCACGCTTGTGGTAGAAAACTGACATTTGGTCTTCCTTGAGGACCTTAATTGCATTTTCATGTAAAGAATAAGAATTATGACAATAAAATTAAGTTTTGATGAAAAAAATGGTTTGAACACAAAAAAAAGTAAATAAACTTATTTTAAAAAAAAAAGATGCATTGAGAAGAGAAAATAAGTAAATTATGTCAACAAAGAGGTTTAAAATTTCATGTGTATTGAAAAGACATGATGTTTTTGTCAAGGTATCTGAATCTGACAATGGTATAGTTTTTGTCCAGGTGATAAATCAGACGTTAATCACTTAATCAGGTGGGTGATTGATGTGCTACGGTTACAGGTAACATAATCAGATGACAGTTTAGGTCACCTGCCTGTGTGTGTCATTATTCAGGTAAATCTGGATAATTACAGGTATTGGTATCAAGGTAAAAAAAACACACCCTGGATTAAGTGGATTTGTTGTAGTCTGTACTACGTGTACTTTAAGTTTCGCTGCGTCAACATCCTGGCTTTGTACAAAGTGGGTGGTAACTCTGGAGTTACAGAGAGAATTTACAAAAATTTGAGATACATTTTGGATTGGAAGTTAACAAAAACTATATGTACATAATCTATAGAATTTACTGTGAAAGTTGTTTGTATAATGTTGTATTTACACCATGTGATGTCGTTTGCAGTTACATGTACATTTATTTGTGTTAGTTATTTATTCCTTATTACGCTAAAACTAAATGTAAAAGTTAAATAGCTCTTATAAAAGGATGTACCCTTTAATGACGTTTCATTTATACAAATGTAGGTGTCAACACTGAAAATGCTAAACCTTACACATGTAAAGAATTTAACCTTGAGTACGATGTTTATAACCGGCCAAATAAAGACAATTATCTGTCATAAACATTATTTATAAAATGTACAGCTATTAAGCATGTACCTGTACATTTAAGATATGGTATTATATTGTGGCAAGTAAAGTATAAGTTTATGCTCGATACAGTACAATCAGGAAATTTGAAAGTCAGAAATACCCTGTTTGCAACTTTTTTTAAATCTATCTCTGGTTGCTGTTGAATTTACTGTGTACACTTTCAAGAGGTTCTACATGTAAACCGAAGTTATTCCAGATTTAATGGTGGTAAATGTAAATGGTGGTAAATGTAAATGTACAAACAACAGAGCCTGTGTTGTATGCGTTTTGAAGTTGTTCCTACTGTTCCATTATTAAGCTCACCGAGAAACTATTAACATGCAAATTACAGTTACAGTTAACCCCCTGGGGTCCATACAAGAGAATGAGTTAGGATGTAATTTCGTTGGGGCTACACAAAACACAACTAACTAACACTGCGAGAATAAAAATAGCAGGCGTGTACATTATGTCACATTCTCGTCAGTTGTTACACTTTTTTTTTTCCTTTCGGTGAACCATTTGACGTGATAATTATTGTTTCTGGCCCAGAATGCCTCTAGGTATTTCCAAGCAATCTGTCTTGTTAATACAGATGTCAGCCTTTTGTTCAACATGGACAAAATGTACGACACACGCCAGGCTATTATTGCAGTTTTTCTGTTGACATCTTGTGCTTTATGACAGTGAAGACTCTGTTTTTGCAAGGGGCTACACGATTCACACTCTGCCCAATTTGCACAGCAATAAATCGAAAAACGCCACAGAATTGTGAAGTCATCGTCATCCTTTCAGGAAATTTAAATTAGTCCATTTTTTTGTATACATTGTACAGGATGCTTTGATGTCAAAGTTTTTGTGGCAATTACCGATACTGAATTTGTTCTGCCTTAGTCTGAGGTCCATTTCAAAAGGCTCGTAGAAGAACATCATATCGTCAGATGAATAGCTCTGTAGAAACACGGCCTTTGAATTGTCTGAGGCGAGAACACCAAAGTGCCTCTTGAAACTTACAAGAGGTTTTTACCCTGGGGGAGCTCTTTTGCTCCAGGAGTTAAATAATGCTCAACTCTTGTTGCCCTGACGATTATTTTCACACAATAGGTTTTTAAGCTTTGACAAAAAATACCACAGCTAATTGGTTTTTAATCTTCAAAGATTAAGGCTTATTCACATTTTTTTTGGTATTATATTGAAAATTGTACTCCATTTCTTTCTTTCAATTTAAAATGTATATTGGTTTTAAGGAAGAGAAAATACTAGCATGCATTAAAATAGGAGAAAACACATGTTGTAAGATTAAAAGCATTTCTCATATTAAACTTTGGTTGCTAAACACAAACTATGTTTGCTGTTGACAGAGTTGCATTTTCTTTTCTCTTGTTGAGTAGAAAAGGAATACATTTGTATGCTGCAGTTTTGATAAACGTTGTTCTATATAAATAACCATTTAATAGCATTTTTATAGCTCGAGCCCAGGCGGAGACGAGCAAATTTTTCTTTTTCTAATATAAATATATATATATATTCATGATTATCTTTTGACTTTTATTATCAAATTCTAAATTGTTTGTGTCTTTATGATTTAGATAGATTATGTGTATTTTTCAATGGTCACCAAAATTGTTTCACAAGACTTGTCAGTATTTTTTGCAATTTGCCAGGATTATTCGAAGTCCTGTAATTGAGTATGTGAACCTTTTACCCCTAATTTAATTTTTGATTCACCAGTATTGTATAAAATTCAATTTTAGTAAGAAAATTTCGGTACATGTACAATGTACCTTTTCAGGGCTTTCCATGGCAATTTTAGATGAGAGCTTAAAAGCACTCACCTGATTACATGTACTTGTACTGTAGCTTTTTGGTGAATTACAGGAATGATGTCCATTCAGCATTTAAGACTAAAAAAAATGTATGTGGGACTTAAAAACAGCTCATGTAAATCCTTAGGTTGATCTTACACATGAATATGCCAGGCATAAAAAGTCTACCATACCAAAAATAAAAAAAAATAAAAAAAATGACCAAATTGGCAAATAGGCTTGGAACAAAGTAATTTGATCAAAGCGATATGCGCGCACACTCCCACAGACATAAACACACACACCTTGAACTAACACCATGCATGTTACTCTAAACTGATACATACATTTTGAATAAATGAAGAGAGAAAATTGTGCTTGTAATGAAAGCGATATGTACACACAGACACACCTGGTACAAACACTATGCATGTACGTCATGTACATGTACGTCTAAACTGCTATATATTTTGACTAAATGTAGAGAGAAAAATTTAGCTTGCCTATATATCATATGGCCATTACAGTCTACCATCAGGGCTGTTTCTGACAATTTTGTCCAGATTCCTGTCCCAAAATCATCAGACCATACGCAGGGGTCTGTACCCTCTTTATGCTTGATTTTAATACGGATACTATGAAAATAGTAATATAGTGATATAAATGTGGGCTTACATACATATATAATTTTTTGGGCAACCATACATTTCATAGACCAAATTTGAATGAATCAGAATTTGCAAATGTACGTAGCTGTTCCATTGCCCATTAAACTGAAAAAGATTTTTATACCCCCGCAATATATTGCGGGGGTATCTTAAAATAGGCTCCGTCCGTCCTTCCGTCCGTCATTCCGT
>JARDVA010044570.1:0-12458 GCA_030265315.1 Mopalia swanii
AAGGCGATATACTAAGAGGTGACGGTCAAAAGGACGCGTCCACCATAGACTCATTAACTAGAAGCTTCGCTTTTCTATCTATAGAGTTGGCGCGTGATACCGAAGTAGAGGAGGGTAACGAACTAGAGGAGATGTCTCTAGAATCTATGGAGTGGGCTAGTACGCTATAGGAGGAGATTACGGCGGAGGAGGAAAGTCGAATCCAGTTAGACCCCCGTAGTATATTCCACCGAAAAGATAGGGAGGCTTTGGTTGGAGAAGTGGAGCGGCTTAATGCAACGATCGAAAAGATGGGTGTTACGGCGGAGGCGGAGTTAGAAACCCACGCTACTCGCGTTAGCGAATTATCCAAAGAAGCCGCGCGATACAAGGAGAGGTGCGACAAAGAGGCTGTAGAGGCCGGTAATGAAATGGCTAATACTTACCTCCGAGAGATAGAGGATGTAGAACAGCGGTGCGCTCGGCGGTTAGCGAGAGCAGTCATGGACCACGAGGGGGAGATAGGTGGTCTAAATAAGACTCTAGACGAGTTGCGCAGCCGTATAAGACGATACGAGGAGATATAGTTAATTAAAGAAAAAAAACAAACGAATTGAGTTATTGAGTTCTTTCTTTCTTTCTTTATTCAAAATATAAATCGTAACAATCTAGAGTATATAGTGAATACGAAGGTAAATCCGGCGGAAATACGTCTAGCTGGTTGTCCAGCGCATACGGCCGGCCACCGACGTACGCTATCCACCGTAATATTACTGGGTACCGGGAGCACGTACTTTAACATATACGTCGAGTCTTCCTCTCCTCGTTTCGGATTCCTTAAATTAGCTACGACGTGTTTATCCAACACTATATATATGTCATCGGGGGGCAGCTTGGTGGGCTCGTCCTCACCGTTAGACGTTGTATATCGGTGATAACACCCGACTTCCTCCGCCGAAGGCAATAGATATTTTACCCTCGAGTACCCTGTCCTGTTGGTTAATGCGACCGCGTAGCTAATAGCGGCTAGTTCCTCCGTGACATAGGTAGTAACGTACGGCTTATTGCCGGCGAGCGGGTTAAACGGAGAGCCGTATATACCGTGTAAACAACCCACCTTCTTGGCGTAGTACGCCTCCCCAGTCTCGACGCCGACCACGACCTTTAGTAGTATCATGCCGTCGTTCGAGATGTGCGACCGACATATATCTCCTTCTCGGGGTCGACTACTCTATACTCGGTCGTTACTCGATGGCAGACGTTATTTACTTGCCACCAAGTCGACTTCAAACACTCGCACCTATACGATCCCTCTAAGTTCACGCACGATGTGCTATTCGCGAAACAGTTATCCGTGCCGAGGGAGCACTCGTTTTTGTCACCGCAGGTCAGCGGTGCACGAGTTCTAGCCTTGAATCCTTGTCGGCATACGCACCCACCCGCACCATCAACATGGGCGTTAAAAGGACAAACGGACTGTTTATAAGGTGTCACCGATGCCTCTGGGGAACCCGATGAATGAGGAACATTGGTCGCGAGGTTGTCAAGCCGCAACGCTTGCGGGGGGGGGACCTGGTAGATGAGTTAGTGGTGGTGGTAGGTGGACTATCATCGCGCAACGCTTGCGTGAGCCTAGTAGACGGACGGGGTGGTGCGGAGGTCGGGAATATACTATCCCAGTCGATATGGGGGGGGGGGGGGGGTGGGTACCGATATTAACCAAGCGAACGGGGGTATTATGTCGCGAATAACCGTGGGGTGGACATCGAAGACCCTTCACTACCCACTCACCCAACTCACACTTGCTCGTTGCCTCGCATCCGCCCGCTGAGACCGTTCTATGGGTTCCGTTAAACTTATACGAATGCCCGTCCCAACAAGGCAGAGGCGGCTTACCAGTAGGGATAATGGGGACGGACACGTAGACGCATTGGCCGTATTCTAATTTGACCGGTTGGATGACAACCCCGTACCCTACATGTTGAGTCGTGAGTTCGAATTCCGCCGGGATATCTTTCGATATAATACTTAGTACGCGGGAAGAGCATAATGCTCCCAACCTAGATTCCCCCATGGAGACGACTGCTGCGCGTACGTATTCGGGGGTGGTGAATGAAAAGGGGGTGTTTGCGGGGTGATCGGCGGGGTTTGCGGGGTGATCGCCGAAGTAATTATCCAACCTCTCTAGTTTAGTGGGCTCGCATTCAAATTCGACCACCTCCGTTTGACCGTGGGAAGATACTCTCCACTCCGGAGTAACATTACGTTCTCGGTTACTTCTTCCCACCCCTTTATATATGATCAGCAAGGAGAATATAGTATCCCCCTCGATGGTATCCTTGCATAGTATCTTACTATGCCCGAACCTGACATTGTTTATATATCCCGAGGCTACGCTCACCAGTATAACGAAGAATAGCGCGTAGAGTTGCATAGCGAACTACGACGGAGTGGGAGATAATTATATTATCGATTCCGTCTTTTTTGAAATCAGATTAATATCCATACGGGAATAGTAAAGATATAAGACGACGTGCGCGTTTTTTTTCCTCGTTTATTTACATTCAATCGAAGCTTAACTTCGTTCTCTTCCTACCCTCATAGAGAGGCGGGTCGCCTTTAGTTATATCGCAACACTGTCGGTCGCGGGTACTTCCTCTCGCCCGCTCGTAAATTAAAAGACAGATCACAGCCAGGAAAATGATGTTAAGGAACACGGGTAATAACGACAGTATCGTGCCGGCCAACACCTCCGTAATACCCTCTATTAGTCCTTTCGGCCGCGCGTCTACGCGATGAGATGAATTCATGGTGTTTCCTATGCCGCTCAACAGCGGCCCGATCGGCGCCACGCTAAGGGATAGATCCCCACCACCATCGGTAAATTTATCCGCGCCCTTAAACAGGTCGTCGTCCGTCGATCGACGGGGGCGCTCTTCATTAAACCGACTATCGGCGAATCTATCCGTATTCCTAGCCTCGGCCGTCTTCATGAGTCCCAACGTCATGGCTCTATGATCGGCTGCGCGGTAAAGGTCGTTGGTAAACAGGCCAGTGGCGTAGTGGGCGTGCTCCTTATCTCGGTCGATAGACACATGTACAGTCGACATAGTGTGTATTTTACCGAGAGCGTGTTCTTTTGTCTCTGCGGCGGCGCGCTCCTCTTCGGTCAACGGTGGGTAGACGGATACATCCCCCCCCCCCGCAAAAAGGCGCTAGTAGCGTTCCTAACGGTCGCCGCCAATTCTATGAATTCCCTGGCGTAATCGAAAAAGAAGTAAGCGTAGTCGTTGACCATAAACACGTGAGCGCGGTGTCTGCCGCACCCCTCTATATAGGATAGCGAGTTTACGTTGATAACGCCCTCCATAGTTAACTGACCTACGACCTGAACCTTCGTCGTCGGCGACGTGAATAACACCAGAGGCATGGCGAAGCATTTATCGGGGTCGGGAGTAACCCCCAAATGCGCCGTTCACCGTTACCTGTTCCGCGGAAGTGGTGCGCAGAGTGGGTATAACCACCACCTCGATCGCCAACTCGCACCGCTTAACGTTGTAGACCCCGTTGCCGCCCAGCGACGCCTCTACCGCGTAATTCAACTGCTCGCTAATAGCTCGACTGGGGTTAACCTCTAACAACTGAGATCTAACGTCCCACTCCAGCTGTTGAAGGGCGCAGACGGTCATGGCGCGCGCGTGGGCCGCCTCCTTACGACTCTCCTTCTCGCCCCGCAGCACATAAGATGCTAGGGTGGAATTATCGAGGTCTATAACTTCGGGTACGGTAGATACGGCGGTACCACCCGGCTTATTAGACGTGAGAACTTCCCCGTACAAGCTCCTGAGGTGGTGTAGGACCATCGAGTTGCCGGGGAGAGTCTTCGGGGCCGTGTATTGGTTATCGTGATCTACCCCGTCCACCTCACCCTTAGACGCGTCGTATCTAATTCGGGTGTAAGCGGAATGAATCTGTTCGTCGGTGCCCAAGTGTCTTAGCTCGTCTAGAATGTGGCTATCTTCGTGCCGGCCCACTACGCCCTCGTCTACAGCCGTCACCATTATTATCTGATCGCCCCCGGTGTGATATACGGCGGTTCTATAATCGCTAACGTGAGGCATACACCCCAGCTCGGAGGGGTTCTCCACCAATTGGTCGCTGTCCACCAGTAACGTAGATCCGTATTGTTCGGCTAATATAAACATCGAGTAGCGCTCGTCGGTGCTACCCCCGCGCGTCTCGGCACGTTTATACTTGATATAGGAAGCCTCGCCTCTAAAGCTAGGCACGTACCCGCAAAGCTCGTCGGGCGTAAACGCCTCCCACACCAGCGTAACGTTATCGCGCTGGTATTCACCGGTGGCGGCAAACCGCTTAGGAATCGTCATCCACGGCGTAGCGAGGTTACTGGGAGTAGATTCAATAGATCCCCGCGACATTATGGCGGATCGCACGTCGTAATCGGCCGTGCCGAACCTAGCGTATTTAAAGGCCGTGTCCGACGTGGTAGTAAAGTCTACGGCAGAGGTAGTCGTCTTCATCCGGCTACCCACACCCACCAATTTACACGTTTCGGGATTAGAGTCGTAATACGCGGGACCTCTTCCCGCCGCAGGTGTGAAGGCGTCACCCTCTACGAAAGAGTTCACCTTAAACGTCTTACAGGCGCTCATAGATGCCGCCCAGTCGCGACAGTCGGCCGGTTTAGTGGCCACGGTGCGATCCTTCTTATCCCCGTATTTTTCCGCGAATAGGCGATCTACCGTGTGGAAGTGAGTAACGTGTTGCGCGCATCTAGTTACGGGTCTACTGACCCTGACGGTATTCCGCTTATAAACGGTTACCATCGCTCGTCCGTGGTATCTGGCACTGGCCGGGGTGGATACGGGACATTTAGGTCGGGGATCGAGAACGTACATCTCGCTCGTGTAATCTACCCCTCCGCAAAAACGCACGGGGTTGCCGGCGGCGTGACTATAATGTTTAGGATCGTACGATCGTTTATAGGAGAACACTCCCAGCCCGAACGCGTCTACGAACACCACGGGGTGGTAGCTTTTGAACAGGAAGTCTTTCTCGAAAGTATACAGGTTATCGGGGTCCGCCCGTAGCGCCAGCTTCTCGCACTTGTATTTTGGTTTAGAAATGTCCACGTACGCGTCCCAACTTTCCACCAAAGCTTCGGTGGGGTCACCGGCGAGTATAGTCGCAGTCAGTTGGTCGAGCCTTTCGGCGAGTTTCTTATGGTTAGAGACGTTCATGTTGGCGATCATTTCCGCCGTATCTCCAGTGCATACGGCAGGCAAACCATGGGCGACTGAGGGGTGGGCGCGCACATGCACTATATTAGAGGTATCTATTAGCGAGGCTAATTCGGGGGTGCCGGGAACGTCTAGATAATAACTACCGGATAGCCGAACCTTGAAGGGTAGTTCATCGCCGCTAAACACGTTACTATGCCCGAACCTGAAATTGTTTATATATCCCGAGGCCGTGTGTATAGCTACGACGACGACGACGAGTGTTAGTCGATTACTACGAGTGATAGTAGTAGCCATGGTTTTTTTTTATCACCGATGAGAGTGTACGAGTACTGCCGTCGCGTATAAACAAATATATAGATCACACCCACCGCTCACCCATTTCGAAGGCCTCTCGTTTACCCGTTGGAAAGTGAACTAATACGAAGTAGCGCGTCTTACATTTATCGCCTTCGTCCACGTCGATGGACATGAGCGCGCCGTGAGATGGTTCTCTCCACTCAATGTTCCCCAATATATTCCATAGACGGAAACAGGCGCTATTGGGGACGACGCATAGCTCCTCGCGCCACTCTTTGCGGCTGTAAAACCTCGCGCGGCTAATTATTTCCCCGCTAATGCTACGTAGTGAGAAACGCTCTTCTATAGCGGAGTTTAAGTCATCCCCGTCAACGGGTAGCCACCCCGTCACCAGCCCTTCTATCTTATCCAGGGAGAAATGAAAGCGTAAATTAACGGATAAGATAGTCATGCGGGATAGTTTAGCCATCGCCATGATCTATCTTGTTTTTTTTTTTTTTCATTCATTAGCGGACGAGTGCGATTCCTCTATAAATCTCTACCGACGAAATGCGCGCTACTCACCTATGGCGATAGTTAAATAAATTCTTATCCCTAGTAAATATCGGCAAAAAAAACATCGATCTTTTCGATAAAAATCCTAGGTTTTCGATAAAAGTCTGACATTTTCCGAAAACTAGTCCGAATAGTATTTAAAGTAATTGTCTATCTACCATACCGATAGAATCGATACTCTCACCAATGAAAATGGAGCTTCCGACTATTTACGAAAATACGGAGCTGGATACGTCGGATCCTATAGTCGATATGGATATAACGACGACGGATATACCCTCGAAACCACTATCTAACTACAACGGGCTCGCCAATTACGTATGGGCGTACTATGGTAAGGGGGGGAAAGAGTCGGTGGCGGTTACCCCCCCGATGCCACCGGCGTATAAAGCTCGCGACACCGTACCCCCCAAAGATGCCACCGACACCGTACCCCCCAAAGATGCCACCGACCCCGATAGCACCCTGGGACTCATATTGAGAACGGTCCTAGATTTGTTTAAACTTTTTTTTGTTTTTTTGTTAATCGTAATGCCCGTGATAGAGAATTACGTGGCCGTGTCTCCATTAGTTATAATCCGCTATATGGGGCCTAGAGTGTGCGTGGTAGAGCAATGCTCTACCGTGAAGTACCTCGCCTTGGTCCTAATAGTCCCCGCCTGCCTTTCTCTCACCCAATGGTTTATTCGCCGCCTAGTCAAAGAGCTGTGGGGATGGGATAGTCACTACTCCGAATCTCTATGCTATCTAGCCGCTAAACTCGCCGTCGTGAGCGGGGTATTGTTTACCCTAGTGTCGCTTCGTGTGGGTATACACGATCTGGTCTACGCGACTTTAATGGGTTTAATATCCACCATTATCGTTGTTAGCGTTATATCTTCGACGACGTACCGGCAATTAATAACTGGATGGGTGGGATGCGCGGGGATAACGACCGTACTAATCTACACGCTCTTACTTAAGGACACGTATATTATTTCATACACCCCTACTATCTGTTACACCGCCTGCGTCCTACTGGTATTTGTGGTGATCATATATGGGTTACACTCTGTAAGTGCTCCTAGTCGATCCACCAACATAAAGCTCCCCATCGAGGTTTTACTATTGTGCGCCGAACTGCTCATGATGGCCGTAATCCAGTGGGCGATGTTTATCTTCTAAATCCCCTTCGCGACATGAATACTATAAAAAATATAATCGCGGGTAAACTATGGACTTTGGGGGTATATAGCGTAACAGCTGCGGGCAGCGATCTATGGAAGCTTTACTATTGCGTCGAGGGCGACAGCGTGAAGCATTGGAATATCTTGTTATATAACCCCGACCAAGCCAAGGTCGCGCTTAGGAGTCCCATGGTCGACGTTAAACTTTGCGGGGTTATAATCCAAGCTTCTCGGTTTATAAGTAACGTTTACTCGCTAATGTTAGAGGGGATCAACGGGGATGAACTCAGGTTTTGGGACCCTCTAGCCTCGGTGGATAACGCTACGGTCGATAGCGGCGGTATAGTGGCGCCTGGCATCTGCGAAGAATACAAGTGCGCGCCATCAATCCTTCGTGCGGACGCGATATCTAATGAAGACATCGCGTGGATACCTCTCCCCACGTCTATAACACACCCCGCGGATGTAGATGTAGCGCGGGGTAGCGCGATGGCCTACGGACGAGTAAACGTGGCCGGTTATTCTATCGCGTCAGGGACCTATATACGGGCAATAGGTTCGCGTACGCGCATACCGTCTATAACCGTAAATAGTCGCACTCTGGACTGCTCATTCGCCATAGTAACTAGCACGTCTGGTGCTGGTAATGGAAAGAAGGGTGGGGGGGAGGCTTCTTCTGCGCGGCTCTTAGCTGTGCATATTTCTAACCTACTCATAAACCCGCTGCTGGTCTCTATGTAAAAAAAAACCCGCACGTTAACCAATGGAAAGGGAATATCGTAATTACGACGACTTTATCGGTTTGGCTTTTCGATAACTAGCGTAGGTTTTTGCTAAATACCATCGATTTTAGATAGCTCTCTCCAGCATAAATATCTGTTCATAAGTTAAACTTATTAGTTCTCGATATACGATTCCCATTAAAAAGGCTTGATATACGTACGAGTGCCGATAGAGAGGTAAATATGAACGCCGTCACAGTAGTATTTCCCCAATGGGCTCATAGTGAAACTATACCTATGATAGCGGCGGAGATGACCACTCAACTGATGGCCACGTTCTATAGCCTCATCGAAACCACCCCACCCGAGGTTATGGACAACGAGAAGAAGTTGGTCTTCGTTATAAACCATCGTGAGAAGATACCTCAACTATTCAGTAATAAGAAGCGCGTTCGTAAGACACCCGCGGCTAAATTGAATAAACGCGTCAACAAGGATGTGTTAAAGCTAGCTACGGTTCACGTAAACGCCAGTAAGGAATCCCCAACTATAGTGTGCGTGAAGGGTCTACTATCGAGTCCAGTTATAAGGCGAAGTAGCGGCACCCGTGTCGGTGTTGACGGCTCGTATACTAAATCCATAGGGCGACCACCGACATCGCCTTTACCCTCGCCACCACCTAACTATGACAGTTTACCGTTCATACATAAGGGGTCGATGACCACTCCGAGTGATTCCACCGTCTTCCTAGCCACCCATGGATTGAGAAACAGTCGCGGGAGAGTACCTATTTCCGAAGAGTATATACGTCGGGTTGGTCGTAGGAATTCAAGCGACTACATTCATCCCTCTAGACCCACCGTACAGATGGGAACCAGACGTCCTCGGTACATCGACGTTAGGTGCGACTACGACGACGACAATGGTTCGATCTATGAAACCCCCCATGTGTTGGGTAACTAAACCTATCTAACAACCATCCTCATCTGTTATATATCTCGTTTGTATCTAAATACCCTATCAATAAAATAACAAAAAAAAAAAACAACTCTAAAAATCAATTTATGTGTTGGTAGTCTCTTTTTTTTTTTTTAATTGTTTAATCGATACAGTGGTAGCGTCGTCCGCTAGTGGTTTCTATCCACTCTAGGAACTCTAGACGAGGCTCTCTTACGGGCGCATCGTACTCGGGATGAAAGGGCGTCATATCTACCTTTAGAGTGCCGGCATTTCGCTTAAGTTCGTCGTTTATGGCCCTAACGTTTTGATAGACTCGATACGCTTCCGAAGGTGTATCGTATGTGGGAATCTCGTTGGGATAACCCGTAGATAGTAAAAACTCAACGAACCTCGAGTTTATTTCGTATATAATAGACCGGGTCGTTGGTACGAACCCTTCTAAGGATAGTATAGCGTCTCTAGCCGTGTCTATCGTCATTCCCATGCTACCCGCTGCCGCGAATATAACCTCTTTACATAGCTCGCCGTTAGATACAATATATGCCAATGTCGCGCTCTGAGGCACCCCGCACTTGTCTCTAGCTGAAAAATCATAAATGCTATCCCCGTCTACGGTCTTAGACTCGGATAGCTCTATATCCTCATACCTCCGAGCCACTTCCATCTCTACGGCCCCTCTAAAGGTGGTAACTAGCGGTCGTCCTGGTGCGTATATGGTATCTAGTGCGAGCGGGGTTATGGCTCTCGCGATCCTTTTCACATATGCGAATAACTCTCGGTGAAATTCCCATACGGCCAATATAGAATTGTCGGGGTCCAGTATAACGATGTCGTTCACTCGGGTGGCGACGCAAATACCCACCCCGTTAGGAACGACTAACAGGTTATCTCCGGTTATATATGACCCGTGGAAAACTACTTTAGCTACGTCGTTATAACCCAATACGACGGCGGGGGGACACGCGGTGGTGGCGGATAACCGTAGATACATAGTCATGTCCGCTGATCGCACAGAGTAGTCTTCGTCGGCTCGAATGTTGGTGGCTATATTTCTGCGCGGGACACCCTCTATCTTGCCGAAGTTTAACCTGACGGAATCGTACGTCCATCCCGACGCATCCAACTCCACGCTCATGGTTTTATCCCCGAGTTCTACGGCCGCGTCCTCCTCCTCCTCCATGTCCTCCGCGTCCGAATAACTAGCCGCAGAGAAGGGCGTGAATTCTGCATCCACCGGCCTCGTATCTATCAAGACGGTTACATCGGTGGGGGACAGTTCCAACCAAACCTCTTCACGACCCATAGCCGCGTTATAAGATACGGCCGAGCCCCTGACTATATCTATTAGGTATATAGAAACGTCGTTGGCCATCGCGATGGATTCGAATAAACCATCGGGATCCTCGTCTATAGAGGCGGAGATGGCGGAGGCTGGTATTATCTTATTATTTGTAACGTAATACGATAGGGAGTATCTAACCGCCGCTAAGGTAGCTTCTTTCGCCGTATAGGACGTGTAAGGAAAGGATTTCGACATGGCTCGAACGGATGCTTTCAACGATGATATGTCGGGTGTTAAATACTATTTAGATAAGTTCGAAAAGGAGGACATTGATAGGTACGCGTCCGATGCTAGCGGAGACGACGTAGTGTCCTCGATCATACACCTATACGACCTGTACAGACGCCTACACTCCTGCTCCGCCCTTTTCAGGTTGGGGGTAATAGAAGATGGGGAGGGAAAGAATAAAAACAACGATAGACCGAGTTCAATTTCGAGATTACTCTATAGTTTTTTTATTAAACACGTGTATAAGAATACACGAGAGTTCGACGTAAGATCGCCGTGCATAGCTAGAATGATCTCCATCACGACGCCGGACCAACCCAGTCGTTGATTGGAAGCACCAACGAGCAACCCCCGAAAAGAATCGAGTAACTCTCCCCTAAAGCCTCCGACGCCCCCCTATACCTCTCTCCCATGGACTCTATTTCTCTCGCCAAGAGAGAGTGTCCGTCTTTAACCGCCTCCATCTGCGTCATGGGTAACGTTGGACATCCCATATACCTATCGGTAACTAGGAAGGCGATAGTGGCGTATAGTCGAAACACGTTCCGCTTCAAGGGGGTGAAGAACGCGGGGCAGTCGAATAGTGGGTCCCACCTCGTTATAGTCGCATCAAGAGTTCCATCCGCTATGAGTGACCGGGGCGACACGATATAATCTACCGTGGGGTTATCAAAGAACGTCTTGAACACTAGTCTTCTTATGAGAGACACCCAATCCATCGGCTCTTCGTGTATATTAACGTCTATCATACGCGGGGCTCCCATTATTTTTATCTAGGGAGTATAGTCGCGCTGCATTTTATCTCGCGGTTAATTATTGAAAACCCTATACTTTTATCGAAAATCTCATCCTTTTTATAGGATCTTCCGAATTGGTATAAATTCCCTAACCTCTACCGAATACCTCCATACGACGCGTATAAGAGAGAAATACATACCGGCCGAAGGAAATTATCATGGAAGAATTCACCGCCTCTATGCTTCATCAGCGGGAATTTACTATGAGTAGTAGTAGTAGTAGCGGCGACGAGGGGTCGGTATTTTTTAATGACCCATACGAGATGGTACTCGACGGCGAGATGGAAGGTGAAGTGAGCGCGGCCGAAACGCTACCCATTGAGGAGTCCCCCCCTCAATCCCCTTTAATTATAAACCCGAACTCTCGTCTATTAAATCCCTGGTCCCTTAGAAAGGAACGAGAGGGGTGCCACCCTATAGTATATATAGATCCTATCGACGACGACGTGGTAGAGGCCGACGCAATTGTACCGAAGGAATTGTTTCCCGCTAATTCTATAGACGACGTGGTAGAGGCCGACGCAATTGTACCGAAGGAATTACTTCCCGCTAAGTCTAGAAAGCGCCCGTTGGATGACGCCGACGATGAGCCGGTGACTGAGGAGGAGAACGGTGTCGACTTATTATTTCAAACGACCATGGAGTATATCCGCGACTTATACGCGGGCGACAACGTAAATATGAGCCTACCGGACAAGCCTATCGATATGAGCCTACCGGACAATCGCCTGTTGCTTAAACCTATGGCTTACGAGGTGGGTAAACAAGTGTTGTGCGAGGCTGTGACCGTGGTAGACTACGTGGCTAAGGACACCGTTCGCGCCTCTCTATTCATGCCGTCGATTATTAATCGTTCGCCTAAAGGTTCCCGGGACGACGATGATGCTGGATCCAATAGGTTCGAGGTTGCCTTTAATTTATATTGTACCGTAGATTTGTCGATCGCGACACTCCGTGGTATCGACGCCGTTATAAACTGTAATCTAGTGAGTGTGCTCTTATCTACGGCTAGACGTAATGGCTCCATGTAGAAAAAAAAAGCACACTCGCGAGTATTTCTATAGAAATAATAAACAAACCCACAACTCTGATATATATATATAATTTGTGTTTTTTCCTTGTTTTATTTACAATAGCGCTAACAAGGG
>JARDVA010044903.1:0-12452 GCA_030265315.1 Mopalia swanii
AGCCTGCACTGCCAGGATTTTTTGAATTATTATTAGAAGCATTGTAGCATCTAATAAGTTTATCTGTTGCCGTTTTCCAATAGGTCTTCACTGTCTTATATGTTGTATGTTCATCTGTACCATGATCACACCCATCACATGTTTTTTTAGTCCATGTAGCCAAAGTATCCGAAACACGTTGATATTCTGTCATAATCTGTGTTTCTAAAGACTGATTGTTAAGTTGGCGGGCATTAAGTATCATATCCCCCCCAGCAATAAGCTTTGAATGGATATTATGAATATCATCCGCTGTAATCGTTAATTTATCCGAAGCTTTTATGCTCGCAATTTTTTCTGAAACCTGCTCCAGCTTTCTGCCTTTACTCGCGGATATAATTATTTTTCCAGGATCAAGATACTGTACCTGCTTGCCATAATGTGTATAGCCACCATAATCACCTGCTTGGACATCTCTTGTACCATATAGCATTCCTACCCATTCTAGCTCACATTTTTCTTGAATAAAGAGTGATGTTGCAGCATTACATGCAACGGCATCTTTAGGTAATTCTCTACTTGCTATTAAATCACTTGTATCAAAAACAATACTATCCCCACTTCCCTTCATTTTACTCGCAGAATAGTACATATCATCATAGGTCACTTCTGTTTCCAAGAAACCGGCATACCGAATTGTAACTTTTTCATTCTCACCATAAGGAGCAATATATTTTAATGTGTGATTATTAATCTCTTCTCCTTCTTTAAAATCTGTTTGATTATTCACAACATTTGCCGAAATTATAATATTACCATCTAAGCTTTCAACTGTGGCGGCATGATTATCAAATAATATGGCTCTTATATTCTCATCATTTTTATTTCCACTGATTTGAATATCCCCTTGAGCATAAATCTCTGCATTGGGTGTATTGTAAATATTTTTAGCCGCTAAGGTGACCCCTTGCTTTCCACCGATAACAAGCTGATTATTTGTAATGGTATTTTCTGCCGATAAAACAACTCCTCCCGCTAAATCCTTATCAAGATCCCCTTGAGTAAAACCAGCTAAAATACCATTATTGGTTATATTGTTTGAGGAATTAATCGTTAAAAACCGTGCCCAAACTTCTCCATCATTTGTAAAATTCGGAATATTAAATTCAACATTTCCCGCAAAGCTGGTCTTTCCTCCTTCGGCTTGGTACCAATCAACATCTTGGCTCAGCTTAAACTCCGCACCATTCATCTCACCTGTATTTATAAGCTCATGAACATCTAAAGCCATGTTATCCGCGACTAATAGTCCCTGATTATATAGGCCTTTTGTTGCTTGAATATCTATTGTTCCGCCTGTTTCAATTTTGCCATCATTGGTTAAATCACGGCTCAAATTGATATCTAAAACAGTATCTGATATTCCTTCTATAGTGCCTGTGTTATTTATCCTTTCTGCATTGATCGTTAGCTTACCTAAAGCTGGCTCTGTTCCAGTATTATCAATAGCCTTTGTATGTTGTAGCTGAATTAAGCCATTCTCTTTATTCTCAATATTTTTTGCTTTAATCTCGGCTCGATTAGCCGTTATATAAGCTTCATTTATTATATCTTCATCAATATTAAGTGCATAATTACCACTAATAACTCCCGATGATTCCCCTTCACTTTTGGCAAGCTGATCTAAAATAATTTGGACATCTTCATTAACTCTATTTAGGAAATTTTTTGCCAATACCGATAAATGACCTGAACTTAAAATACTGCCTTCATTAATAAAATTACCACCGATATCAATAACAAAGCTATCCCCCAAAACAGAAACAATACCTTGATTATTCCAATCGGACATTATTTTGATTACACCATTGTGGGATTGTATGATCCCTGTATTCGATAATGATATCGGCTGTAGCTGCAAAATAGTGGATGATATCATTCCACTATTTTCAAGATTGGTTCTATTGGTAAGCTGATTATTTGCAACAATCACGCCATTATTACTATTTTGTGCACCATTAAGCATAATATCTGTTGCTTCTATTTGGCCCGTAACATTATTTAAATCCGCATTAAGGATCAAAGAATCATTTGCCATAATCCTCCCCGATGGCAAAGCTTTATTTGTTAATATTTTTAAATTAGCTTCAAGAGGCTTACTTTCTTGATTGATTAACTGGCTGGCCGATAATGTTATATCATCCGCTTGTATATAACCTTGATTAGTCAATTGATTTTGTGCTGTTACGGTAAAATGAGTATCCGCAAAAAATATACCTTCATTAATAATATCTGCTCCATTAATATTAATGCTATTTCCACCCAATAATCCCCTATTATTAAGTTGTTGTGCCCCTGTTATGCTTAAATCTTGCGCTGCTACGATTTTACCTTCATTTTGTACATTATTCGCCTTAAGTATAACATGATCGCCATTAATTATATTCTTATTGGTAAACTCACCACCAATGGTTAATTTTAGGTTATTTTCAGATAATATTTCACCTGAGTTTTGCATATCTTCACGGGCGGTAATATCCATATCATCACCCTGAAGATCACCCTTATTGGTAACGGCACCATCAGCATTAATGCTCAGCTGCTGGCTTGCTAAGATATCACCAAAATTATGGATATTCTGCTGAGCCTCAATATAAAAATTTTGTGCTGTGAGCTGCTTATTATTCGTAAGTGAGCCCGATAGATTAAAAACCCCATCACCTTTAGAAGAATCAAATAAGCCTTGGTTAATAACATCATGGGCGGTTATGCTTAAATTCCCCCCCGCAATAATTTGGGTATCATCTGCCAGAGAAACATTGCCCGCACCCGCATCAAGGGTAAAATTCTTTGCAATTGTATCTTTTAAATGATCCGCATCATCAAGAACCGCTCCTGAGACAATATTGCTTCCCTCGCCCAGATTAAAACCGTAAGATGTAATCGTAAAATGCCCATTCGAAAGTAAGCTTTTGCCCTTTGCTACCGATGTTAAATTCTGGCTTGTGGCGATAAAATCATAACCCGACCAAGCATTGGCATTAAATATAATTTCATCTTGGCTTTGAATATTCAAATCATTATTGGCCTTCATAAGCCCATCAAATTGTATTGGCCCTTTGGCTGTAATATGGGTATTTTTTTGCGCCTGAACAATATCTTTGCTATGAACACCACCATTAACCGAGCGAATACGAATATCTTCTGATGCCGATGCCTTATGAAGGGTAATTTGACCATCCGCTGTAATATCCAGAATACCCGAATGAGAGGCCATCTCCCCTTCCATATTCACACCAACACCAAGATCTGTTGCGATCATCTGAATGCGCTCGCCATACATACCGCCAAAAGCACTGGAGCTGATGGCAAATAACGGCTCATTACCATCCGGCCCTTGATAGGTTACCTTACCTGTTTGATAATCGATATAATTATGGCCCGTAACAACGTTAATATCCTTACCACCCGCAACCTTGCCATCAACACTCAGTTGCCGCGAAAAAACATTAAAGCGATCCACACCCGAAAGATCCGCTCCTCTGCGGCCAATATGCACCTTACCCTTTTGAATATCATAACCGCTAATCGCCCCATTTTGCACCATCGGACGGCCCGTTGTTAATGTGACATCAGGCGCATTAATAAACCCACAACCATCACAGGTAATGCCATTGGGGTTGGCAACGATAACCGCTGCGGAAGAGCCAAAAACCTCCGTATAACCCTCTAAGGCCGAAGGATTATTTGAAACAACCTCATTTAAGATAATACGGGCCGATTGTCCCTTGAGCTTATCATTACCCATAACAATACCGCCCGTTTGCGATACACCCCTTTGAGTAGAATTATTTAAAACAACACCCTTTTTAGGCACATTATATTGGTTATATTCATTATGAGAAACACCCGAAGCCGAAGGCCCTGCTATATTCACCTGCAAGGTTCCGTTGGCGGTGATATCTATGCTAGTATCTTTATTTGCCGGCTCAATCAGCTCCGCAAAAGCAAAGATTGGCTGTAAAAGTAAACTCGCTATTCCCAGATAAGAGCCAAACTTTTTATATTGTCTCATAATTTCCCTACCCCTTTTTATAATAGGCTGCGAGCCTATCGCCTTAAATCGATGTGTTTTAAATAACCTCTTATCTTTATCACTTTGCCCAACTTGGCTTTACCGGCCTTGGCGGTTGATTATATGGACGATTTGCCCATGATGGCCGCTGATGCATTTTTGCTGCCTGATAATCGGGATAAATAAGCCCATAACCTCTGCGCTTGGTTTGCTGATTAACCCAACGTTTCTCGGCCATGCTCATGGATTTATGGCTGTGTCTATTTTGATGGTTAGAGCTCCCACAAGCCGATAACATCATCACCAAAGATAAAAATAATAGACTCTGTATCCTCATTTCCTTCTCCTATTCAGACCCGCAAAGTTAATAAGTAAAACCGATATTAAAATGAAAACGAACATCCCTATGCTCCTTCACATCATCTGCAAAATAAAGGGGGTAACTCATGGTTAAACCCCAATGAATATGGCTTTTACCTATCTTAGCGCCTTGACCTTTAACACCAACAGCTGCTCCAACAAGCCAACCTTGGGCATTTTTATCATCTCCATTGCCCCATACCCCACCAACATCTAACCCTAACCAAGGGCTAATACGCCCCGTAATAGCTGCCACTTTTGGGTAATGTTTTGGACTAGTGTTCCACGTAAGCTCGTTTCTAAAATAAAATCCTGTATCTCCCGCAAGGGATGCATCATCAAAACCCCGAATAGAATAGTATCCACCCAAACCAAGACGGTCCGAGCCTGGTAATATATCGGGCGAATATTGCCCGTAAATATGCCCCGTATAAACCCATTGCTGATTATTGATTTTAAAGGGGCGCATATAATCTAAATCGAGACTGACTTTATTAAAATTATAATCAATAAGCCCATCATCACCTGCTATGGCTTCATTACCATTGGCATTAAACCAGTTTAAACCCCGATGATAAGCCAATCTTCCATTGAGCACACCCTTCCAAAAGGTTCGGCTATGATTAAGGGCAAGCGTTGCCGTACTTGTCCTTCGATCATTAATCCGAACCAAAGTATCTTCTACATAACTTTCGCTATCTCTTAATGTAAAATCGGCTTCTAGCCATGTTTTGGATAATTGATCCCTATATAAAACCCTATCCAAACCAACCGAGATACTATAGCTTCTGCCTCTCGTATCAAACTCTTCTGCCGGATGCAAAATACTATTGGCATATTCATAACGGCTTGCATCTAAACCTAAGGTCCATCTTCTGAACGGAATAGATAAACTTCCCCAATATTTTATGCTACGACCCTTTGGCTCACTTGGCTTATAATAATAATCCGGAACATTATTATCAAATAAATCCCAAGCATCCCAATAACCCCGACGGTTCGAATAATCAACACCAAATAACCAAACATCATTAATACCCAACAAATTATCAAAGCCACCCTTAAAACGATGCATCAAATCACCTGTGGCTTTTCCTCCATCGTTAGATAATTCATAACCCAACCACCAAGGCTTTGAGGCTTGATTTCCTAAGCCAACAATCGTTCCGCCTGGCTCGGTTCCCGGTAGCATTTGGATCGATATATTTTTAGAGCCCGCCCTATTTATTTGATCTGTGCCTTGCTCTAAATCTCGGATATGAAGATGAGCCCCCGGCTGAGCTGGAAAAGCCGTATAAACTTGCCGACGTTTAAGGCCTGCCTTATCTTGCAAAAGGTAATTTTCTATCTTACCTTCCATAACCAAAACCTCAAAACGCCCTTGGCTGATATCTTGGGGCTGCACAAAGGCACGGGTTGTTACATACCCTTTTTGAACATACCATTCGCTCACATCACGTAAAATAAGGTTAATATCATTTAAAGCAATACACCGACCTTGCCATCGCTTTTTTAATCGGGCTTTTTGTTTTTTAGGTAATAAAGAAGCATTTTTAAAATGCAGCTCCTTAACATCAAAACAATTGCTATCGGCTAGCTTGCCTTTTTGGGGCAAAGCAAAGTTTGATCCGCCCGGAATATGACGGCGCTGCTCTTGGTTGCTCAGCTCCCTTTGTCTTTGCTGTTCTCTGATTAAAGCGTTATCCAATAGATTATCCGCTGCAATAGCAAAAGCCGAATAAACTAATCCCCCAATAAATATAATCTTCAGATAATGATGCATGAATGAAGCCATTCTCTCTCTTTGTAGTTGTAATTATGTATAAATGAGAGTAATAAATCAAATTAATACTATATTAAAGTTGATATATTTATGCAAAAAATTTTCTTGATCCTGTGGGCTTTACTTAGCCTCAATGCTCTTGCTAAATGCCCAATACCCCAATGAGTGAAGGAATTTTATATGGTTGAAGGATTGGAAAAAAATGGATATGACGATTATTATAGCATTCTCATCAGTTATTGCAGCCATTGGTGGTGCATTTCTCCATTTCTTGTTCTCAAACCACAGCGCTGCTCTTTCAAAGCTTAGGGAAATGAGGACAGAAGCTTACAAGAACTACATCGAATATGTGTGTAATTTTAAACGGAAGAATGCAGATAAGGACGAGAGTAAAGCACAGATTTGTCTGTATGGAAGCAACGGAGTAGTAAAATATATGGCTGATTTCAAAAAGATAGGCGCAAATCTTAACGATGATGAAAGCATAGAAGCTTTTTAAAGTTGATAAAGTACATGAGAAACAATTCCTCTAACAAGATGGTTAATTTCCCAAATAGTGGCATATCCACAGATGATATAAAAGCTATTCTCTTTTAATCAGCATGATTAATTTTATAGGCTGTTTCTCTTAGGTTTTAAGCTATGTTTTTAATAAAACATCTCACGGCCTGATTGGGTGGAGGGGGCGTATATTAAATATACGCAAAACAACTTCTTCTATCTACAGTTATTTGTGAATAAATAAGAGCTTTTAGCATCTTTACAATGTGAGATAGCACCAAAAAGAGGCTTGTTACAGATTTTATAGCCTTGATTTTATCCAGAATGATAAAATGATTTAATTCTGCGATAGATCTAGCTTGCTCAAGCTCATTTTCCGATTGATAATGTTGGGCATTCCTTCCCTCAGAAGCATATTGCCGCGGTACTATTGGAATTTTTGACGATGGTGTTATAAGTTAAATTAGTCATTATTTATCATACCCCACTTAAATTCTTCGATAAAAGATTGAAACACTTCTTTAAATTCTTCCTTATTACTTTCTGATAGATCTTTTGGCTCTAGATCCGATAAGCTATTGTGGCTATAGTGATTAAGAGTTTTTATAAAAGCCTTCCCGTAATTGCCTTCTGACAAAAGCTTTTTCCAGCCTCCTGAATACCCTAGAAAGTTGGCTGTTTTTTCCAAAAGAGCTCGGAACAGATTGAAATGGTATTTTTTTAGATCATCACTGTTGATAGCGTTTTTTATCTCGGATATAACGGCATGATGATACGCAAAAGGTGAGCCATTTTTTTGGCGCTTAAGATATATTTTTGCATTTGATTGAGACATGATATAATATTCTTTTTGATACCCCTTTTCGTTCCGCACATTAAACAACACATTGAAGAAAAGCGCATGGTGAGTGGTGATTAAAAACTTCAGTTGATTGCTTGATGTTTTTATCAATTCATTCAACTCAAGAGCTATCGTGATAATCCGTGTATCATCCATCGAGGAAACAGGGTCATCAATGATAATATACTGGATATCATCAAAATCAGCCGTAGATCTATCTTCAGGAAGCTCATTCAGTGCTTCAATAACGACATTCAGAATGGTATAGAAAATAGACCACACAAAAATGCTTTCTTCGCCTCTGGAAATCTTAATATTCTCAAAATTATTCTCATCGCCCGAATGAAGACCAAAAGTGATTTGACCCTTTGGAATATTAAAAGTAGGCTCTAATTTTGATCCTGTAAATTTTTGGAAGTTATCGATGATCTCACGATCAAGACCTTGATCTTGAATTATTTTAAAAATCAATGCATTTGCATCAATATTTAAAACATAATCATCATTATCATTATCCCAACTAAATAAATCTTCAGTAAAGGCATTATAACATAAAACCTTATCATGATATTGATCAGCAAATAATTTTGATAATCGGGTTTTGCCAGAGCCATTGCAGGCATATAATGTCGAAACCTTCTTGGTAGTTTTTTTTGATGTTGCATCTAGATCCTTCTTGATGTGGTCTAAAATCCCCTCTATGGTTTCTGATCTTTTTTCCAAAAAATCATTTAAGTTGCCTTCTTTAATTGCCCAATGGGTTCTGTATAATTCAAGCTTATCAATATCTAATTCAGGAGATTTTAATGCTCCTTTAGATAATGGGTTTTTATCGTCAAATATAAAATATACCCTTAATTTATTTGATTGAATATCTATCTTGGTAATCTTTCCAATTTTCGTACCGGACTCTTCATGCTCAACAGCAAAAAGAGTCGGTAATTCTTTGATCTCCTTTATTGCCCTTTGATCGAGTGATTGAAACTGATTTTTTATATCCTCTATGGTGTATTCTAAAAATCTTTCTTTCGGAAAATCAACATATTTTTGATTCTCTTTCCAAAAATCAGGATCATTATGCATAATTAAGTTATATAGGTTATTACTCGCCATTTAGATAGCCTCATTAAAAGTAAGCAGTTGGTTTCGGTAATGTTCATATTGCTTTTGGTGCAGCTTAGGATTATAGGGTAAGGATTTGTAATTTTCTGTTGATCTCATATAAACCACCCCGTCAGGCTTTGCCTGCCACCCCTCCATAGGAGGGGAATTTATCTTTTTAGAGGGTGAGTATGGAGTTCAGATTTTAAAAATATCATTTATTCCTCTCTAAAATCGTGCAATGAAGGATGCAGAGCCTAATAATTAATTCCCCTTTTTATCGGGGAGTTTCATCAAAGGTAAGGAGTTGGTTGCGGTAATACTCATATTGCTTTTGGCGTGATGCATAAATGAAACCATTCTCTCTCTTTGTAGTTGTAATTATGTACAAATAAGAGTAATAAATCAAATTAATACTATATTAAAGCTGATATATTGATGAAAAATATTTTCTTAATTCTGAGGGCTTTACTTAGCCTCAATGCCTTTGCAGAATGCCCAATACCAAAAAGGGTCATAGATATTCAAGCGGATAAACAAGTGCTATTCTTAAACTTCCTCTAAAGACCCAAAACATAATCCCTATATAAGGAAGAAACCACAATTACCCATTAACTAAGTGGTCAAGCCTACCTTTTGAGCTCGTTCAAAAATTATGGCTATCGGTTCAGCTATAGGGCTATGAGATACATATCTATAAGGATTTTACAATGGATATTAAGCCTCTATATACCTAGATACTTCTCAAAGAACAATTTTAGCTTTTCAAGAACCATTGCTTTTTTCTTAGCACGTATATTATTTTTATCGAATAGAGATACAGGTGGCAAAATATCAGAAAGCCCTGTTCCTGTTGATTTAACTTCACCATCGCGGAAGGCATTGGCAACAAATTTCTTTGTTTCTGCTGGCTTTAGATTTTCTTCTTTTATAATATTTTCAAGTTCTTTTACTTTATTTTTTTCTGTAAAGCCACGCCAATCTTTATCAACATCACTATGAATATTAAGAGTATTAATAAAGCGCTCTATCAATTCTTTTTTACTACGCAGCTCAATGCTGGAATCCATTGTTTTATTAATCGCGGTTAAAATTTCTTTATCCTTCATCTTGGACTGGTGATATTTAGCAACAAGCTGAAGAATATAATCAATGTTAATCGTAACTTGCTTAACCAGTTCTATTTCAAATTCAATATCATCGTTAATGCTTTCTTTATCAGATTCTTTATGCTTGCGCAGCTTGTCGTATAAGTCAAGATAAGCACTCTGGTAATCTTGGAAGTCACGTTCAGAAAGAATTTGATTACCTGCAAACTCATCAAATGATGTAAGAATATTACGAAGCCTTAAAATGCTTCCCCAAAGCTTAATGAAACTCTTTTCAGCCTGCTCACCTTCCATAAATACTGGCAAGGGAAAGTATTCTTGAAGTTCGGTGATTAAATCAATATATCCTTTTTGTGGTTTGCCATCGTTATCCCAACCGTTATAATATTCATCAAAAGACTTTAACAGAACGATGCCACCAGCTTCTTTATTGCCAAAAATAGAAAGGGCATCATTCGTGGCCTGCTCAAGATCACGAAAACAAATAATATTACCGAAGGTTTTAACAGAATTCAAAATACGATTTGTACGTGAAAAAGCCTGAAGAAGACCATGATTGCGTAAGTTCTTATCCACCCATAGCGTATTAAGAGTGGTCGCATCAAAACCCGTCAGAAACATATTTACAACAATCAGTAAATCAATTTCACGGTTTTTCATTCGATGAGAAAGGTCTTTATAATAATTCTCAAACCGATCTATACTGGTGTCATAGCTTGTTTCGAAACATTGGTTATAATCACCTATAGCCATATCAAGGAAATCACGTGATGACTGATCTAGCTCTCTTGTGTTAAAGTCTTCGTCTGGTAAAATACCATCCTCATCTTCAGCTTCGTTAGCACCAAAACTAAAGATGGTTGCAATTTTTAATCCAGAGTTACGAGACTTAAATTCATCATAATATTTTTTAGCAACGGCAATTGAGCTTACCGCAAAAATCGAATTAAAACCCTTAAGATGGACTTGCCCTCTAATTTCCTTGATTTTTTTGGTGGTATCTTTTTCTTTATCCAAAACAACTTCCGTAATATTGGTTAGTTTGCCAAATGAATAAAAACCGCTATCACGCCGAGTCTTTTGATCAAAATGTTCAAGAATATAATCCGTAATATCTGAAATCCGTTTGGGGTCATTTGCTGCTTTTTCTATATCTATAGATCGAACCTTTTTATCTTTAATTCCATCTTTCATTTTCAATGTGTTGATATAATCAATTCTAAACGGCAATACATTCTCATCATTAATTGCATCAACAATGGTATAAGCATGGAGCTTCTGACCAAAAGCTTGCTCCGTTGTCTTTAGGTGCGGATTACCCCCCGAAGAAGAGTTCGCTGCAAAAATAGGCGTGCCTGTAAAACCAAAGATATGATACTTTTTGAAGGCTTTTGTAATCGCCGTATGCATCTCTCCAAATTGCGAGCGATGGCATTCATCAAATATCAAAACAACATGCTCATCAAAGATACTATGCCCCTTATTTACAGCAATGAATCTCGATAGCTTTTGAATGGTTGTAATAATGATTTTAGCATTCGGATCCTCAAGCTGTTTGGTTAAAATAGCTGTATTTGTATTCGAATTGGCTGAACCTTTTTGAAACTTATCATACTCCTTCATAGTTTGATAATCGAGATCTTTTCTATCAACCACAAAGAGCACCTTATCTATGCTATCAAGTTTGCTAGCAAGCTGTGCAGCTTTAAAACTGGTTAGCGTTTTTCCACTACCTGTTGTATGCCAAATATAGCCGCCCGCATCAACAACACCCAGCTTTTTATGGTTAGTAGACATCGTAATACGGCTCATAATACGCTCTGCTGCTGCAATTTGATACGGGCGCATAACAAGTAAAAGCTTATCCGAGGTAAAAACACAATATTTTGTTAATATCGAAAGCAACGAATGCTTAGAAAAGAATGTTTTGGTGAAATCCACCAGATCAGAAATACGTTTGTTTTTGGCATCCGTCCACCAGCAGGTAAATTCAAAACTATTGGAAGTCTTTTTACGTGATTTACTCTCTTGCTGCCCTTTTATACGGGCATTATAAGTGGTGTTGGAATAGTATTTTGTATGTGTTCCGTTCGATATAACAAATAACTGCACATATTCAAATAAACCACTATCAGCCCAAAAGCTATCGCGTTGATATCGTTTGATCTGGTTAAAAGCTTCACGAATGGCTACACCACGCCGTTTTAGCTCCACATGCACCATTGGTAGGCCATTAACAAGAACAGTCACATCATAGCGGTTTCTACGCGCCCCTTCGGTTTCATACTGATTAATAACCTGTACATTATTGTTATGGATATTCTCCTTATCCAAAATGCGCACATTTTTGGTCGAGCCATCATCTCGCCTAAGGTTAAAGATATGGTCTTCTTGAATTTTTGTTGTTTTATCTGCAATATTTTCATTTTTATTAGCAAGATAGTTATTTTGTATCTGCAGCCATTCACTTTCTGAAAACGCCATATCATTGAGTTTTGAAAGCTGGGTACGAAGATTTTTCAGCAGGTCGTCATTTTGGGTTATATTCAGATATTCATAGCCATTATTTTCAAGCAGATGAATAAAGGCTTGCTCAAGCTGATTTTCCAATTGATAATGTTGGGCATTCCTTTCCGCAGGAACATATTCCGCAACCACGGTGTTATTGGGATTTTCGGCGATAATGTTATATATCATCATATA
>JARDVA010045125.1:0-10283 GCA_030265315.1 Mopalia swanii
TGTAGTTGTTGTACAGTCTTATAAGTAGAAAGCCAATCCACTTAAAATTTCAATTTAGAACCGCATTTTACTTGCTCTCCATTTAAAAATATATGCGCTATTGTGATGAGTCTTTTCAAAAGTTGCACGAAATCTTTACAATCATTCGTCTATATTCGTACAGCAAAAGACTAATTTATATAGGTTACCTTAAACATTTTTTTTAAATGCTTGAAGATCAAAAGACACAATAACCACACTAGTGTTACGTACTACAATAATGACTCAATATATTTATGCCTTTGGTTGTCGGAATTCTCGTGTGTGCGGCAGTACCACACGTTGAGGCCACAACCCTTGGAAGCTAGCCAGTGACCTAAACAGGTTAAGTCATCGCAGTCTTAAACTTAGCTCTTCTAAGATAGTACTACAACCAGATGATCGGTATCGGATAAAAAGAAACTGCTATTTTGTCTGCTTATTCTCACTAGCCGGTTGATTTGCCGGGTTGCGTCTGAGCAGATGGGTGATATGCCCTTCACCACAGGACTTATCACAACCTCAAAGGTGATACACTTACAGACCAGAACTAGCTTATCGTACTTTGCCGACGTCAATCTGGTATCGCCTAGATGATAAGGCCAATTTCTGCCAAGAGAGAGATTCACACGCTGGAGTTTTGTTCCTGAAGATCCCTGGACATGGGTGAATAGAGCTGTTGTGTTTTCCATTGCGTCAGCAGCTGTAGAAATTCCCTTTTATAAGCACTATGATTTATTTGTCGCACCGTGATGATGTATGCCTTTAACGGTGTACATCATCAGTGGTCTACCTTTTGATATAATGATTTATCTGAAGCAAATGTCATAAACCACTGGGTATCTCTTATCAGTGCTGTCTGAAGGTACTGTGTTTATTTCGCACAAACCCGTTCTCCTAGTGAGCCTTATTTAGCATATGTCGGACTTTTTGTCGGCATAGCCAGCCTACCGAGTTAGAGTATCCTCATGTTTTTACACCTCTCTAATTAATTTCACCGAGATATAGATTCACATTTGTCTTCCGTTTAACTCAGATTGTATTCAGATCCTTCTATATTTAGTTTAGGTCTGTATTTACCTGTCCTGGCCTTCCCTGCAGTATATCTATACTATAGGCCAACTTCCATAAAAGAAAATCCAATAAAAACAAACGGTTAGCCATGAACCAAGCTCAGATCTGGAATAGGACTTTCAATATTTGACTTCCGTGTTTATTTTTGGATGGATGACCGTATGTAGAAAATAAACCTATGCCTTTTACTTTCTTAATACGATTCGACAATATGACACGATTTCAATAATAAAGATAAACTAAAAAGCAATAAAATATGTACCCCTCCCCCCCTCCCTGCACCTCCCTCCCCCTCCAACAACACGGTCTTCCTTCAAACAGTTTTACATTGCACATGTAAATATCGAGATAATGTTGTGTGAATTCAGAATAGCAACACGTGGAATAATAGTAACAGAGATATGGCCTATAGACAAGATATGTCGGAGGCAAATAGCAAATTTGTATTGTTTTGGTAGAAATACATTTTTTTTTAAATTCTACGTTGCACATGTCCATATAGAGAAATTTGCATAAATTTGTGGGAAAACGTTTTACGTTGTATATGTCCATGTTGCGAACAATATTGTGTTGAATACGTTAAACGTTGCACATCTGCATATGGATCAGACTGCTGTGTGTAAGTGTCAAAGTGCTAAGCTACATAGTAACTGAGCTATTGGTTCGGTAGACATTTAGACCTAAATGTTTGGAAAAGATGTCCGTATTGAGAACAATGTTGTGTGAAAGTCATATGTTGAATAGTAACAGAGATATGACGAGTACAAGAAATGTCGGGCGGCAAGCATCTAATTTGCATAAATTACCAAAACGGTTGAAAATTGGACATGTGCATATGAAGAAGAATGTTGTGTGTACGTGTCAAAGAGGAAAGCTACATTGTCTGAACAAAATATTTCGGATGGAGGGACGGACGCACTGCCGGACGGAAAATGCAATCGATACCCCCCCCCCATATATAGAGGAGGGTGGGGGCATAATAACAAAAATACAAAATATTGAAATAGGGAAATAACTGGATAGGTGCTCCGGACCCTATGAAAATATTGTCTCATTTGTTCGTCCATTGGTTGGTGTTTAACGCCGTACTAAAAGATAGCTCACTCTCCAACGGCTGCGTGAACATATCCATAAAATATGCTGCTAGTGTTTCGCTGTTCGAAAATTAATGTTCCTTACTTGCTAAGTAAAGTAAAGCCACAATGGATATGCTTTTAAAAATTGCCCCTTAGCCAAGGGGATAAAAGGAAGAGAAAACTACGCTGTATCTTCCCACTTAAATTAAACGAAAATAAAAATAGAGAAATGTATACAATTCCACTAGGTATGTGTATAGGTGGACTTTTTAGTACCTATGTGTTCAAAATACCCCGAATGTGAAAACAGAAACCTAGACTACATTCTCCGCTTTACTGTGAGTCTTTGTAACAAAAACTATGACTTGTGGAAATAATACAAGATCGTGAGAAATATTAATTTGTTATTCATTTAAAAATATCTCAAACAAAATTGAATTAACACATCATCCTTAAAATCTAATATATAAATGAGGTGAACGGTGATACCGATATTGGATCAGCTGATGGAAATGGTGAAGTCTTTGATGTACTCGAGTTCACGTTTATTCACACCTGAAAATACGGGGCTTTGATAGGTTGAAAATGTGACTGATTGACAGGTGAAATTCCAAATGATTGACAGTCAACAGATCAACTGACTTTGTCCTTCAATCTACAATTTATTAGTGACGGTTGTTTCGGCAGCGATATTTTGCACAACGTACGTTCTTATCCCTCGTGGATTTAGAGTAAAGTGTAGCGAGTAGATTTGGAGTGTTACAGGAAACCGAGGTGAACGTCGACAAGATTTCTAGTAGAAGAAACATACTGATAAGATCTTTAGGATTTAAGATTGACGCCTGGTGAGTGTGTACGTGCTCTCTGTCAGTGGGTTAGAGTTTGGGACTACCTGTCGGCTCCTACATCTACTCTCAACCCCTCTCTTGATTACTTGTTGACAGCACAGATAACGCTCCTAGCAAACTGCCGGTGGAAAATCAGCTCTGCTCAGAGCACAAGCTAAAATCTTTGGCAATAACATGTTGGCTATCAGTCAACCCAATGTCCACATTAAAAGTAAGATATTTGAACAAATACACATTACTAAAAAGAAATAATTCATACGCCGGTATTCAATGACAACATTTATAGATGTACTCACTTACGTTAAACATTTAATAAACAGCAGTTTTGTTTGCATTGTACAAAGCCATGGCTTAACATACTGAAAATGCCGACTTGCAATAGAATAACACAGATTAGTCGGATGCATCGAGTGACCGTTCCTTGAGTTTACAAAAAGTTGGATCCCGTCTATCCTGGTCAGCCAGCCAAATTGTAAAGACTGCAGCGAACAATCCAGCCATCAATTCCTCTTTAGTAATGCCGACACCATCTCATTTCACAATGAAGTTTTGAGAACGGAAAGTAGGAAATAAAGTGCATGCTTCAAAAGCAAAAAATGGCGAAACTTCTGTAGTCGAAGGCGATCTGTGAAACAGCCTAGGATTGACGTTTCGGTGATATTTCAGTCATTCCCTCTGGGACTGAGAGTTAGCAGTTATAACATGGATGCCTGGGATACAAAGGACAAGAAACTGGGCAAGGTAATAGGCTATTTCCAACACAATGCGATTTAGATTCTAGTAAAATTTAGCTGCAGATACCAGTGGCACTTTGTCGATATGTTGAGATAGGTATATAGAATGCTAACCAGATGATAGAACGCTGCACTAAAAACACCAACTGCACTGTAAAACAAATCGTTCGAATCAATAGAACTATGAATAAATTTAGTACGGTAAAGAAAATTAATGTCTTGTGTAAAAAATAAGCCAATTTTAATAAAAAAATTGACTGTCTAAAACCGGGTTTTTCAAAAGTACAATTCAAGCAAAATGTCGGGACAAATTTACTCCATCGGAACGGGACGAAGTTTCGATTTTGTTTGTATGTTTGGTTGGGATATAAGGGTATTTCCCTTATATATGACGGTGGACTATCCACTTCTAACTGCCTTAATTAAACGGGGTGGTGAACTGATAGGAAAACCTCGTACATTTGAAAGAAAGATATGCCAACATTGCATGAAGACGAAATTCCTTATAGCATATCTTCCATTTAATAGGAACAATTGGAAACAGAACTGATATATCTATCTTAGTATTCAAAGTAGTACAGGGATTGATGGTGGAAAAACCGCTATTAACAGCTCACTGTTACACTTCTATGACAGCAGTGTATCGCAACCATCAATAGCATCACTAAAACAAACTTAAAAAATGTTAGATTATTGGTTTGTTTGATTCGTGATTAACGTCGTACCCAAGGGTATTTCACTTATACGACAACTTATTGTCAACTATGGTGGCAAGCCGAGAGGAAACCTCGTTAAACCATCCACACGATTGCTGGAGCCACATAGAGTGACTCACTCAAATATCGGGATGTCGAACCCATGAATGGTACATCGAAGTAAGCGGACACGCTCACTGAACCACGGTTGAGGGCCCTGAGATGTTAGAAACATACCGATCATACCGGTGCTTAGTAGACGGAATGACTACTCTGAAAATAACATGTGTAAATTACTATCGTTAAAAAAAAATTAAGCGAAAATATAAATTGTCCTACTAAGCCTGCAATTAAGCAAAAGCCAAATTATGTAAGTTATGCCAAAAACTCTCTTGGAACCAAAAGCTACTTGATAAAGATTGATTTAAGAATGCAGACAAAATAGCATATTCTTGGTTACATAAGAAGTTTTTTGGGGTTTAACACGTTGTATCGCCCAGGGAATTCTAACAGTTATTAAGTATACAGGTTATGTAGTACTCCCAAAAGTATCATACAGCAAAGTTGTCTTCTTTTTAGGAGGAATGCACACAGACTGTCAGACAATGTAGTCGGCGAACCACAGGTAGCTGGCAGCAGAATGACCACGTCTGGTAAAAGCATCACTGCGGGCATAACAAATGCAGACTATCACCGCTACGGGTAGTAATATATCTGTTGAACAGTGTTATCGGACGGGCTCGGTTTAGTTAGGTATACCTATTAGAGAAAATCATGAAATTCTGCGCATTGGCGTTTGCCAGCTCCAAACGTCTTTGGAGGTAGCGTATCTTAAAGGGATTAATTAAAGGGACAGTATAAACATGGCTACTGTCCAAAGCTCAAAGTGTATCATATTTATTTTACGGCATGTGTTTTCATAGACAAATTATTTTATTCTGACTTTTCCCTCTAAAAAGTGTTTAATGTGCGGCATTGTCTATATTGACAAGTTTCTAGCAGAGCCCTCCACATTAAGGTTTTCTTAAGATCCAGGTGATGAGGATTTGCATTACAACATCCGCGGACCATAAAAGAAATCCGTCGCCATATTAACTGGCTCGTGTAGAAGGAGGTTTTTTTTTTACATATTAGACGCAAAAACATGTTTAAGATGTACATGCATAAAAAAAAAATCAAAATGTCAATGGTTTCTACAATAGTCAGTCTAATACCATAGGGTTTACTTGCGCTAAATTGAAGTTGAGATACTAATTCTAATGGTGAAAATTTCTCTACATATTAAAGGGTCAACTTATACTAATGTTTAGAGAAAACGACACAAAATAGAATCATTGCCTGTAAATCAATGAATAGTTCAATAAAAATTTAAACGAACGAGAATAACTTATTAGACAGATGTGGAGGACTAACATGTGCTTTTCTTGAACTGTCACCACTCTTTGTACTTCGGGGTATCAGTTTCCAGCCGGTGGCATAAACAGTTCGCTCACATTTCCCCAGATTAAATGAACAAAATTAGCCGAAGTTAAATAGAGACTTCTGTTTTGTTGTCGCCAAAGGCACTATATTGAGTAACACCATGTGTGCCTTCTCTAACAAAAAAACACTGTACGTCTGTTCAGACCAGACAAACGGAAGCAAAATAAACAAGACGTACATAAGAACTAAACGGCTTGATTTGTAAGGTTACAAGTCCAACCAAAAACTTTAGCATGCCTATTGTGAGCAAACTCAAAACAAACTTGCTGCTCTGTGAAGCGGGTTTGAATTAACAATTGGGTCAAAATCAAAAGTGATACCATACAGCCAAAGTACGATATATACGTTCTATTTGCATTCTCTAAACTGCAAAACATTTATTTAAAAAAAAGGCGTAAATAATTTAACCTCCACGCACAGAGATGTTAACTTGTTCAAGACATTTTCATAATAAACAAGTGGAGAATATTTATTGAAATTCACAAATTATTAAAGCGGAAAAAGTGACAACAACTCAAAGTTATATGCATAAACAATAGCTATGGGACGAATAATGTGTCCCCCTCACCACCTAAGCTGTGCATAAAGAGCTGAAACACAAAGTAAAATTCCATAAAGCAGAAAGACTTACCTCACTAAATACAAGGATGTACCCCCAACAATTTTGGGGGTAGCTAAATATAAGCTGCTGTCAACAGAAACCCTCTGGAATTCACTATGGGTAAAAAGATATCCACGTCCCCTGTACACTAACCAACCGATATCAACACAAGTTAGTCGTCGACTTGGATTCCACACAGGTCTTCCACGTAATCTAAAGGTTTTCACAAAATGACAACTGTTAAGGGAACGGGAGCCTACTAACAATGAACCAGACAAAGCACAGCCAAGTAATGTTATGGTTGGTAGGCGGTTAACATGAGAAAGCCAAAGCTCTCAACAGTAGACTACAACAGTTTATCACTAACCCATAAAGGCTGATTTGTAATGGACATTCCAGGAATATACCATTACAGAGCCTTGTAAATATATCAAGCCACAATTCTAATCATTTATCGACAGACAAGAACCAGCTTGTTCCTATCTGTTCCCCTGATGCTCAACACTTGGAGACCTCCTAAGATCGAATTAAGGAACCTACAAGTTTTGGTGTTCACGAGATGGTACCCTGGCTAAACAGCAGACTCCACACACGTTAATAGACAGACAGGGGTCAATTGGGAAACATGCCACGAGGGGCTAAACACGCCAGCAGCATGTATATATTGACGTCTTAAAAAGTTACCCTTATCCAGAAACCACACAGGTTCCCTTAATAGAGTGGGTGCCGTTGCAGTCCAATGCCATTAAAACATTCTTAACCTTAAACGTTCATTTGTTTATTTTGACATTCCTTCACAGTGTTAATAAACAGATGAACAACATAAACAAAACACCAGACATTAGCTAAACTTTGAGAGTCACATCAAGTCAACGAGTAAGATTGGAATGACAGTGGTATGGCAAGGCTAGACGCAAGGGACACCCCTACAACCACTTGGTATCACCATCATATACATTCTGGTAAAACAAACACTTTTACCCATTCCTAGTAACAGATATTAGGCAAAATTAATAATAAGACAGCTAAATTATTCCACAAATGCAGACATAGAACTTTAAAGATGACAAGCATAGAACAACTTACAAAACCCAACATCATAAAATATGCATATTTCTAAAAATTAATCAAACTTACACAAAGATGTCCATTAATAAAAGCTGATGAGCCATCTTATGTTGTAGATAAACTATTTTTGCAACATTGTCTTGGTGTTTGAGGAAATTTGGAATAGGGTAGGTTCATAGAAAAAAAATGTAAAAGAAACAGTCCATGGTCCTGACAGCAAACAATTAACCTCTCTCTCCTCACTAAAGCCAACCAACCAACGGATTGAAACACTTGCAATTATAAGGGGTATTAAGCAGGCCAATATAGGGTTTCTTCTAAGCCAAAACAGAACATGTCCCAGTTATCTTTGAAAATATATCTATAACAATGGGGATTTGTTATGGTTTTTGTAGTTGTATTGGAGATTACGGGTGTGAGTTGATGGGTTAAGACCTGTTTCTACCCTAACCACACACCTGTCAATGTTTATCAGGCCAGCTATAATAGGGGCAGAAACCTTTCCAGATCAGCATCAGTCACTCATATCAACACATAAAACCAACCAGATTGACAACAATAGCAATGTGTTGAAGCTTTAGGTAAGAACTCTTACTGAGCTTGGGGCTAACCCTGCTCAACGTAGCTCACCTTTTCTCAAAGATTAACAGATAAACCGCCCACCTCTTACAGTTGTCAACATAAATACATGGCAAAACTACCTGATGATCAGCATCCATATCACATAGCCAAGCTGTAAGTATTGCAATCAAAATGGCATAATGGTTGTGTGGGGGTATATTAGTATAAACTAAAACACAAATAAATTAATAAGAAAAGAGAGGCATGTATTAAATCCAGTCTGTAACACAAGAATATAGTTTATATAATTTTATTACGGTAATGCAGTAATCTATAGAGGTACATGCCTTCAAATACTTCCCGAATACAAAATGTTTTTAAAATGGAACACAAAATTTTAATAAATGGCATATAAAATATGTTTAAAATGGTGTACAAAATGCTTGTAAAATGGCACACAAGGGTGACCACAAAAATCAAACATGTCACTTGAATAAATAAAAACAATGTATAGGCCAATACACAACCTTCTCGGTACTTGATATTGTACATAGTGTGATATGAATTATAGATCAATCCTTGAGTCATTTCAATTAGTGCCAAAATGTGGTGTACAACCATTAATTGATACTCAACTGACAGTATGCACATTAAAAACAGATAAACAAAACACCCGGATCCCCCAAAACACTAAGCTGTATATTTCCTGGACTATTAGCACAATAATCATGTCAGAACACTGTAAATTTATATGTAAGTTATAAAGTACAAGACAATCTCTATGTTGAGAATAAGCGGCCTCAACAGTTAGGAATTAAGGAGTTACCATACATGGTCTGACAGGTCATGACGCTGGGGTCATTAAGCAGAAATCCTTTCAAATATCTTTGAAAATACCATAAATAATGGTTGTCAACTAATTCTGAACTGACCAGCTGTTTACAGTGTTTGAATGTAATATAATTTGACACTGTCTATAAATTAACAATACAATGAAATGAGTGTAACCATAACATTAACTAACAACTTCTCCCAAACTTATATACTAAAATAGATTAAAACTTAACATAACAAAAAAGTAACTGTCATAAAATATATTTAATAGCAGCAAGTTGTAAACAAAATATTACTTTACAAATAAATTCAAGCTTCATTTCACTTTATAACAGCACTACCTTACATTCATTAAAAAAAAAGTATATTAAGGCCTCGAGAGTATATGGACATGAATGACCATCCAGTAATGATAGTTGAAAGGATAAAGCTCCTCAGGCTAGCAAACCTGACCAAGCTCCCCGTTAAGGTTAATTAAACACCCAGTGGACACGACATGAGGTTTTTTTTTATATGCACTCAAACAGAGATTTCAACATTGCATATGAATTTACTGCACAAAGATGTAGGGTAGAGGTTGATTAAACTCACCCATCACAACCAAGGTAATCACAAGATAAGAAACTATAACAAAGCTTTGGATTGAATTTTAAAACTGCCAGAGTTCGAATTTAGAAGACAGAATTTCTTAAAATAGTTCACACTAATTGTAACATGTATATTTAATTGTGATATTGCAGGTATATTTACCTATGCATAATCTAAGTGTGTAACCGTTTGACAGAAAACATTACTATTTGATAAAAACAATTTATATACAGAGATTTTGTCAGATTAACAACAAAAAGTAAATCCACGATTGCAAAGTTGTTAGCCAAAACATTCCACTTGTTACTATCATAACAAAACAAATGACTAGACAGAATATTGCCATTCCTACATATTAAAACATGCAAAGGTCATATTACTGACCTCAACATTTCTCTAACACTCAATGTTACCGAAGAACTTGAATAAAATATCTATAAAAAAATTCCGAACTCAAAAACAAGGCTATCAGAAAAAGACTGAACACTCTATGTGATTGAAATCACTGGGAAAAAACTATTAAATCTGTTGTAATGATACAGAAATATCTTACAACTACAAAGGTATACCATAATGTTATGTTGGCTTGAGACAACTGGACATCACCACAAGCAAGCATTTAGGTTTTATCAATGTACTTTGATCAATTTCAGATGGCACAGGTACATCTTTACCTGTGATACTCAAAAGGTGTGTCACTTATA
>JARDVA010045458.1:0-21149 GCA_030265315.1 Mopalia swanii
CGCCTTTGGAGGCAAGGTAAGAAAGGAAGAGAGGCTTAATGCGACGATCTTCTTTTCCGCCTTACCTCGGGAAGATGGTGCTTTATATGGCGAGGTTAGGGATCATCCTAATTGGCACATTTGATAGTATAATGACACAAGCAAATGTGTCACAGACATCTTGTTGCCCTGGTGCTCTGGGGGCTCAGGGCAACATAATGTTAATCTGTTTGTGATGTTTTTGTATTACGTCGTGTGATTGTGCTGTATATGTCCTATATTGTCTTTGTTTGTTGCCAGTGGCGTCGAGGGTGGTTTTCTTAACCTATTGGGCTGGCACGCTGTCATGTAAGTGAAATAACATTAAGATCGATAAGAGTAAAAGCCCAATCAAACAAAGACAAACACATCTGTATGTATGGCCCTAAATAATGCCGAATGCGATTTTCTATTTGTTGGATTTTTAATTCTTCTTAAATTTTTTTTGATAAGTATTGTAAGCATCAAACCAAGCCAACTCTGTAAATACACGTAAAGAATAACCTGAAGTTAAACATTAGGAACAAGCCTATTGTGTGTATTAACCGCACCCACACGCACCCACATTCGCTTACAGGGTACCGCCACTGACTCACCCTGTATTAACCGCACCCACACGCACCCACATTCGCTTACAGGGTACCGCCACTGACTCACCCTGTATTAACCGCACCCACACGCACCCACACTCGATTACAGGGTACCGCCACTGACTTTCCCTATGTCAAGCCAACTCAATTTTATAGCGTTTAATTTATCAGTTGTTTAAGTGCGACCTAACCGTCAGTTTCTTACATAAATAAGAAGAAAACAGTGACATGCAGACACATATATGGTAGTTATATAACAAACTTTAGTGACAGAATGCTCAACTTATGTGCTATCCGTGTCTTAGTTTGAATCGACCGTTCTTATGATTTAAGGCTTTGTTATAACACAGGATATCACTAAGTTTAACCTAGTGTTTAACTTTACGATGTCTTTTCTCATCAATCTCACTTAGAGAGCAATATGTCGTTATGTACACAGTATAAACAAATCCCGGCCCATCTTAATATGATTTATAGAGCGCTCTTACTTAGCGCGTTTGTTCTGTTGTACAGCAATATATACACTCAGCACAATGTTAATACAAAGCCCTTTTCTTCAATCAATCTGTTATAGCAAGGTACATGTGATAACGCTTGTAATGACGAATTTATGCCCCTACAAACCAGGCAAGTCATCTTGAAACTTATATTTTATACGATTGTATGTCGATTAATATAATAAGAAATGCATTGTGTGACAATTTAAATATTTTGTCACATTCTGGATGAATTGCGTTATGCTGGATTGAATATATAGGCACTAAACGTGAGTAAATACGCCTTTTTTAACAAACAATACACACATTTATTAGAATTTAGGAATCGCATTTGTTTCATCAGTTGACGTGTGCTTTAAATATGAATCATCTGCTTTACCTCTACAGGTGTACAAGTGAAGATGTATGGAAAATAAAGGCGGAATGATGTGCTGTTCTAGCCACCTTGTTACGTGAAAGACACTGTGTGAAAGTAAACAATTCGTCGATCGTGGGACCACAGGCCGGTTCTCTGACAAATCCGGAATTTAACGCTATGCTGTAAAAGGGAGTGAGTTAGTTAATCTTTGGTGTCTTTGAATGGTTAATAACAAGAAAGATGAGTAGCTTTGTGACACACATACTCTTTTTGGCACTGGCGCTGACCGCTGACGGAACCTTTACCTTCCAGGGTACACAACACTCCGATATCCCGCCACCAAGAAACAGGTCAAAGGTACCGTTTACTATGTCCAACCTGACCATACCTTGTGGGCTCAAAACTGCTGACCAAAATGTATACGACACTCTATATTTTATAGAAAAAGATGCCAAGCTGATTGAGTTTGAGTTTACTGTTGCGAATTTTACTCCCCCGACCCGAGAGGTGGATTCATTAGGGAATTATCGACCTCTGTACTGGGTGAGAGCCCCGAGTAAACACGGTCAAACTCTGCTTATGTTATCATTTAACTACGACATAATGTCTCTGACCATGTTGACGATTGGTGTAGCTCCTCTCAATGTCAGTCTCCTTGACGTTCCACGTGGTTGTTATGGACAACTTAACGACATGGAACGAAATGAACTCATCAGACAATTTTTACTTAAAGAGCTGACTTCAGAAAAGACCCCATTTTTTTCCTTCCAGGAACAGTATGTTTGTAACCAAATTATCCAAAACATCAGTGGTTATGCACAATTTATGTACAATTGCTGTCGAAAAGGAACTGACGGTAAGATAGTTTGTTTGGACCGGTTGAGAGATGTATGGATCACCGTGCTGTATGTCTGTATCACACTTGTCAAGTTAACAGTGCTTTTGTATAGTCCTGTTTTGGTTCCTCAGTCAATGTACAAAGTGAAATACATGGCAGATGAATATATAGTTAAGCTGATAAACAAACCGTTGGTGAAAGTGTTTGTTTCAGAAAAGGAAGATCCCTCTGTGAAATACAAGAAGTGTTTGACACACGCAGACATTTTTCACTGGCGTCAGTTTCGCGACTTCGTCGAGGCGTTACCACGTGACGAGGTTGTAGAATTACGCGCTCCTGAACTTCGCCTCAGAGTTCAAACTAAGCGCCTCTTACCTGAAAATGAAGCTCCAACTGGCTTGATGCATTTGTTATACCAGAATGTTATCCGTTGTAAGTTGCGCCATATAGAGCCCTTTACAGAATGTTGTGGCGAAAGTATCTGCGGGCTGATCAAAAACAATCTGGATGAGCGCTTTACATGGCATCATTGTCTGGTCAAATTTATCAGAATCCTCCTAATGTTGGCTATCATACCGATTCCATATTTCGCTCGTCTTTTTGTATATTACGTCTATGAACAGGGTGAAATATTTAGAAGAAGACATGCTATACAGTATTTGAACATTTCCGAACCGTATAACATGTTCCGTGGAGGTCTATTACATTACCTTGAACCTTCACATCCTGTTTTTATTTCAATGTATGTGATGTATTTTCTGGCAGGTTCTATTATCATTTTTGGTAATAAGACCATGAGAAAGCGCTTCCGGGACGTCATCCAAGGTTCACTGCGGGACATGAGCAATGTCTCACATCTAGACACATTTTCCAAGTGTTTGCGAGTGATAATTTGGCCTTTTAAACGCTTCGGGCTATTAGGTCTTTTGATAGCTCCATTTTACTGGTTAATAGTAATACCATTGTCTGTCATAGGATTTGTGATGTACTGTGTACCGACTATCTACATGTCTTTTAGGTTGATATCATATTCCAGACGGTACGCCATCAAAGCTCCAGAGGAAGTAGATACAGTTGAGAAACGATCGCTTCTCGAACGCGCCAAAGAATTAAAAAAGAAGATCTTCAACCGTTTTCAAGTTGAAGAGGTGCCACGGGGAAGTATATCTGAATCCTTGTCATACTTACCGCTTCCATTGTATTATTCTAAATGTCACTTATTCAAAGAAGTAGTTTTACAGTTACTGGTTGGGCTGTCTTGTCTCTCGCTGTTGTACGCTATGACACTACTGCTAATGGAGTGTGTCACTATGTTTGTAGAGGTCATTTGTTTTACTCTCATGGGTGTTATTGTGAATGCAGGGTCCACACTGAAATATGTCTCTCTAGTATTCCTCGTGGTCCTATACAGCCATGATTGTTACAATAATGTTTACAAAAATTACTTGGAATTTAACAAAAATATCGTCGAGGACATGATGAAACGAGTAGACGATCTCCAGAAAGTAGCTTGTTTACCATCAAATATTCAAGAAAACGTTGGTTTTAAGGTGAAAGTCGTGGATGAATCACAGGAAATACCCACTGAACTGAATATGGATAAGAAAAAACTGCGATGGCAAGTAGGTCATTTGTTGTTGTTTTTGGATTCTAACGACACTCCCAGGATTCCTTTGAAACTATTTCAGGAGCTCTGCAATGTACGAGTGTCCGGATGTCCTGGTCCGGTGTATCTCAGTCATTTAAGAGCCACTGGAAAATTTATGAATATTATACTCTTTTTAGTTTTTGTAATGATCGTCGTGATGGCATTTGGTGAGGTCTATAAGATCTCCTCAACGAATCAGATGATGGCTACTTTAGCCGGTGGATTTCTACCATGGTTGTTTAAAACAGTTTGGATATCAAAAGCACCATCCCTCAGTTTAAACTCCATTAGTTTTAAAGGTCAGGTAGACGAGACCATTAATAGGTTTAAACAAAATTGGCCTATCAGCGACCTCGTTTTGGAAGCTAACGTTCCCGAAGAGTCCAGCAGTGATGGTAACAGTTTATCAGAATCATCGTCATGTTTAAATGATTCTAATCCGGCTACCGGGGAGAACCCTAAGTGTGATGAGATACAAAATGAGAAGCAGTACCCAGAAAACGCACAGAAGACACAGACAATCAGTCAGAGTAATTTGAACGAAAACCATTCGTTTCCAGAATCAAACGGAACGTTGAAAACAGACACAATTACCAAAAGCGTGTGTCTACTGGATTTAAAGCAAGAAGCTGACTTGTTTGTGGACCTATCCCAAGTTAAAGAAGACATGCTATGGCTTCACGGTTCACAAGAGTCCTTGCCGTCGATCCAATCAGCTACTATGCTACCTGACGATTTCACCGGCTTTGAAGACATGTCTTACAACGGACTTAACATCGTTTGAAAACAATTCTAAGTAGAGTTTCAGAGTTTATTATGATTTAATGATTGCTAGCATTACCTAAATTGCTCCCTTCTATTGACCTTTGTTTATTGTAGACTGATAACGTTTCCGCTGTTATGCTAGATGCGAAAACTTACTGTCACAGTGAGAAAAAATGTTCTCAAGATTTGTAAATAATTTGATGAAATCCTCTGTTCATACTGCGGTAAATAAAACCCAAATTTGCATTTATGGTAAGGTTTGTACATTTGTATTAGAATTTAGTTTTTTTCAGAATTATGTTGGACTTTGTTATTAGGAATATAAGATTCTGCTTATCAATGTGAATTGGGTTTCATCACATTTAAAAAAACCCACCATGGTTTACATACGACCACTCAATTTGCATTTCTAGCGAAGACTCAAGTATAGTTAAAAATTCGTCTTAATACAATGTCGTCATTTATGTTAGTGAAGCTGTGGTAAAATAGGTGTGTTTCAGCGTCGGAGAGGTGCCTTGTCTCAACCATTACTAGATGTATCATGCCTTGTAACTGCCATCTCACCCATTACAAGTGTCTTGTGCCTCGTAACTGCCATCTCACCCATTATCATATAGGACCTTGTAACTGCCATCTCGCCCATTACTAGATGTCTCCTGCCTTGTTACTGCCATCTCACCCATTACTAGATGTCTTATGCCTTGTGACCGCCATCTCACCCATTATTAGATGTATCATGCCTTGTAACTGCCATCTCACCCATTATTAGATGTATCATGCCTTGTAACTGCCTTCTCACCCATTACAAGTGTCTTGTGTCTCGTAACTGCCATCTCACCCATTACCATATAGGACCTTGTAACAGCCATCACACCCATTACTAGATGTATCATGCATTGTAACTGCCATTTCACCCATTATTAGATTATCAGGCCTTGTAACTGCCATATCACCCATTAATAGATGTATCATGCCTGTAACTGCCATCTCACCCATTACTAGATTTATCATGCATTGTAACTGCCATTTCGCCCATTATTAGATTATCATGCCTTGTAACTGCCATCTCATCCATTATTAGATGTCTCATGACTTGTAACTGCCATCTCATCCATTATTAGATGTCTCATGACTTGTAACTGCCATCTCACCTATTACTAGTGTCTCATGCCTTGTAACTGCCATCTCACCCATTACAAAATGTATCATGCTTGTAATTGCTACTCACCCATTATTAGATGTATCATGCCTTGTAACTGCCATCTCATCCATTACTAGATGTATCATGCTTGTAACTGCGATCTCACCCAGTACTAGATGTATCATGCATTGTAACTGCGATCTCACCCAGTACTAGATGTATCATGCATTGTAACTGCTATCTCACCCATTACTAGATGTATCATGCCTTGTAACTGCCATCTCACCCAGTACTAGATGTATCATGCCTTGTAACTGCAATCTCACTTATTACTAGATGTACCATGCCATGTAACTTCCATCTCACCCATTAATAGATGTATTATGCATTGTAACTGCCATCTCTCCTATTACTAGTGTATCATGCCTTGTAACTGCAATATCACTCATTTCTAGATGTATCATGCATTGTAACTGCAATCTCAATCATTACTAGATGTATCATGCATTGTAACTGCCATCTCACCTATTACTAGTGTATCATGCCTTGTAACTGCCATCTCACCCATTACTAGATGTATTATGCCTTGTAACTGCCATCTCACCTATTACTAGTGTCTCATGCCTTGTAACTGCAATCTCACTAATTACTAGATGTATCATGCATTGTAACTGCCATCTCACCTATTACTACTGTCTCATGCCTTGTAACTGCAATCTCACTCATTACTATATGTATAATGCATTGTTACTGCCATCTCACCTATTACTAGAAGTATCATGCCTTCTAACTGCCATCTCACCCATTACTACATGTTTCATGCCTTGTAACGGCCATCTCACCTATTATTAGATGTATCATGCCTTGTAACCGCCCTCTCACCTATTATTAGATGTGTCATGCCTTGTAACTGTCATCTCACCCACTACTAGAAGTACCATGCCTTGTTACTGCCATCTCACCCATTACTAGATGTATCATGCCTTGTAACTGCCATCTCACCCAGTACTAGATGTATCATGCTTGTAACTGCCATCTCACCCAGTACTCGATGTATCATGCATTGTAACTGCTATCTCACTCATTACTAGATGTAGCATGCCTTGCAACTGCTATCTCACCCAGTACTAGATGTCTCATGCCTTGTAACTGTCATCTCACCCATTACTAGAGGAATCATGCCTTGTAACTGCCATCTCACTCATTATTAGATGTCTCATGCCTTGTGACTGCCATCTCACCCATTACTAGATGTATCATGCCTTGTAACTGCCATCTCACCCATTACTAGATGTATCATGTCTTGTAACTGCCATCTCACTCATTATTAGATGTCTCATGCCTTGTAACTGCCATCTCACCCATTACTGGATGTATCATGCCTTGTAACTGCCATATCACCCATTACTAGATGTATCATGCTTGTAACTGCCATCTCACCCAGTACTCGATGTATCATGCATTGTAACTGCTATCTCACTCATTACTAGATGTAGCATGCCTTGCAACTGCTATCTCACCCAGTACTAGATGTCTCATGCCTTGTAACTGTCATCTCACCCACTATACTAGAAGTACCATGCCTTTTAACTGCCATCTCACCCATTACTAATGTATCATGCCTTGTAACTACCATCTCACCCATTACTAGATGTATCATGCTTGTAACTGCTATCTCACCTATTACTAGATGTATCATGCCTTGTTACTGCAATCTCACTCATTATTAGATGTCTCATGCCTTGTAACTGCCATCTCACCCATTACTAGATGTATCATGCTTGTAACTGCCATCTCACCCAGTACTAGATGAATCATGCATTGTAACTGCAATCTCACCCATTACTAGATGTATCATGCCTTATAACAGCCATCTCACCCATTACTAGATGTCTCATGCCTTGTAACTGTCATCTCACCCATTACTAGAGGAATCATGCCTTGTAACTGCCATCTCACCCATTACTAGAGGAATCATGCCTTGTAACTGCCATGTCACCCATTACTAGAGGAATCATGCCTTGTAACTGTCATCTCACCCATTACTAGAGGAATCATGCCTTGTAACTGCCATGTCACCCATTACTAGAGGAATCATGCCTTGTAACTGTCATGTCACGAACACCCACTATGAGATGTCTTATGCCCATTGGTTTGTTTTGATTGGTCGAAACCCATTACGTGGCATAAAGCAAAGCTTACGTCATTTGTGTTGATTCCTCAGAACAACAATATTGATGATGCACGCGGGCCTGTGGGACATGACATTTATTCCGATACCGGTCAAGTTTGTCCTCGTCGCTCACGTTGAAGTGTTCTCAGCTAAAGTAGAGAAGACCTGTGTTAGTCTATCTAGCTTTGCCACTGATAAAACCTGTCTCAAAGACTAATATTCGGTATAACAAAACAAGCCTGCGCATGTTCGAGAAAGGAACATTAATATTTGTCAGCTGTCGATACTTGATGTTCAACTCGTGCTGGGTGCCAGTTGAAAATCAAATGTCTCGAGCGGACAAAGTGGACACCATGATATTCCTTTCTCTAACGTGATATACTGAGTACATTCGGTTTACCAAAACAAGTACTGCATGCTGGAGTAGAGAAGATTACACACACACTGCATGCTTGAGAAAGGAGCATGAGGATTTGTCAGCTCGCGGCGCCATTGATGTTCATTGGGCGCGAAGCTCGTTGAACATCAGATATCGAAAGCTGTTATCCGCAGTAATCTATATGAAAACGTTTAAGTGTTGGGGCACTTTTTAACATTAGGTAGATATATTTTAACTGTAACGGACATCAGAAAAAAAGGTTCAAAACCAAATGTTTCCAGCTGACAACTCATGATGTTCCATTCTCAAACATGCAGTGGTTGAAAATACCTTGAAATATTCACGTCTACTCGTGAAATATTTTGTATTCATACATTGTACATTGAAAAATATTTGATGTTATTGAAGGCAGATAACTCTTCTATCAGATTTTCGCCCTTGTCGAAGGCAAGTCAAGGGGACCGTTTCCAGCATTTTCGCAGGCAGCTGCCGTGTTCACATAGTCATGTGTATAATGATGGTGAATGCTTACCCTGTACACCGCCCTGGCATCACTGACCGTATTCCTAGCATACTTCCACTCGTTACGCAAAACCTCCGCCAACAACCAATGATAAGCACATGTTGGAATACCTTTCGAGCTGCAAGGTGTCAGAGAATAACAGTCTTGTGATTGTTCTGTCTTTCCATGGTCTGTTGCTAGAGACCTCAAAGGTGGTTTCCTCCACCCACTGAGATGAAACTCCACCAAATGAGTGAAATAACCATAAGTATGGCATTAGGCCACGATCAAACGATATTGTCGCAGAGACTATATTAGTCTATAGCGTATTCCCAAGCCATTCTGCAGCAATCTATATCCAGCGTTGCTTTCGTCGATGGTCCGTGTAACGCTTAACAGTTCAATTTTCATTTCTTGTTTCTTTTTTTTCAATTTTCAATTTTTAATTTTGCAAATTGAATTAGGAGAAACAAAAATTGAAAATTGAACGTTCATTTAATGTTTTTCGTTTGATGGACACCTGAAACAAAAAACGAAAATTGAACTGTTAAGCGTTACACGGACCGTCGATACGCCGTCCATACGTTTAACACTCTACAATCTCGGCAAGGTGTCAGTTGCTCGAAAGACTATTAGTCGCTAACACCAGATTAAATTACTAATATCGGGTTAGAGATAGACCTTCAACATAGCGTGGTGCCATCTAATACAGGATTAAATTTAATAGCGCTTGGAGCAACCGGCGCCAGGTATCAAAAGTATTCCCGAAGCATAATTACGTTACGGCTTAGACGGCGGTCCCACCATGCATTTCGTAACTATCGAGTATATCATCTAGTAATTCAACTTTGGGATAAACCCGTGTAATCACATTCTTCCCAGAAAGTCCTGTGTCGAGGCTTCAAATGCCAACTCTTCGCCACAGTTTAGGAAAAAGGTGTAATGTGGTCCAGTTGAAGTTGAGCAAGTTTTTGATTTAAGGATAATTGATTTGTTAGCAAATTTTTCAACAAAAGGGCTGCTGTATAACATCATCACATAGTCCCGGTGTATTTATACAGTTGTAGTATGCCTGACGACGACGGCACAACACGGCGATGGGTTTTATAAAATAAGGTCCGTCAAATGACTTGTTTGGATGCTGGCGCCATCTGTGTGAGCAACATCACAGAACCCGTATTGTGTATTTGCTGTTACAATTGAATTCTATCTTTTAATTCAACATTGTAAAAGAAATATTAACAAATTTTATCGTCTCGAACCATCCGGATCTGGTATATGGTAAGTTAGTTAAGAGAGATTGATTCGCCTACAGGCGATTCAAAGCGGTTTCATTGGTTTCATGTCTAAAACGTCTAAATGGACACGTGATCGAGTTTCGAGAGTAGTGTTTAGCCGTTTACATAGACTGGTGTTAGTGCAAAGATCGGAAATCGTGGAGATTACCAAAGTCAAATTTGTTCCTATATCGGTAGGCCTACCGCTACTTATTTCAAGTTTTTGCCTATGCCAATTCATGGGTCAAAGTTCTGTTTCGGATGATTCCTGACCTCTGAATCACGGCGCCATCTGGCTAAGGGCAGTATTTTACGAGCACTTTCATGCTGCGTTTACTTGTCAATGGAAGAACATAGATTTTGCTATAGAGCAAAACACTTCCCGTTTTACGGTTGCGTTTCTTGGACTACACCGTTGTGATATGAGAGGAATGCCCTTACAAATGGCGTTATAGACTTCTCAGCCATTATCATAACTTCCTTCAAAGGCAAGAGAGGTCAAAGATCGCACAGGTAAAAAGAGGTAAACAATTCAATAACTACCTCAAACAACCAGACAGGTTGACAGGGATGTGGGGATGCGGATTGATAGAAATAATAATTCTGGATAGAGATTGATCCTGCAGTGAGCCAAACAAAGTCTTAAGCTGTCTGCAGTTTTTCGATATTGGTCACATGTCTTATTCAACATTTGTCTTTGCGGCCCTGTAACTGCCTTTGGAATGAGTCGCCCCTCTCCCCACGAACCCGAATTTTTATTGTAGGGCCTAAATTGGTTGGCTGTTAACTGTTGACGATTTATTCAGCAACCTACAGCACAGTGAAACAGCACTTCAAGAACAGAAATACCCAGTCGATACAAGCGAACTGTTTTCTCAGGACTGACAATCAGAAAGCTCTAAGGGGAGGTAACTGCAATGTCATTAAGTTGCTAATTGTCCAGGCAGTATTTCTCGCCTTATACTTCGGTCGGAAATATTTTGGCCCGTGAAAGTGTATTGACTGTTGTTCTTTCTTTGTATAGTGTTGTCAGATGGCGAAATCAGAACCAGAATCTTGCTAACTTTCTAAATGGTATAATTTAACTGTAATATCACTCCCAGTGGCAGCTACACTGTCCAGTACCCAACGGTTTATGCATTCCACACTATACCGGTACTAACCGCTGATAAATACGCCTTAGTTAGCGAGGTTTCTCCCCCATTGGACTGAACAGTCGGTCGTTAGGCCTTCATATTTAAAAAAACAACAATATGACAGTGAATTATTCGTCTTCCTTGAAACTATCTTCACCACTTGCGGTAACTGACCAATACAATTTAGTGCCAGCATTGGTCTCGATTCCATTTAATTCGGTATTTTTATTTTTCTGCTGCTGAAGCCTCTGGTTTTACCCAAAAGAATGGCTATATTTACGAATTGTTATTATGAATGGAATAGTGGTGAATTACCAGAATGTCACTGGGTACACGAGGGTAGGGCCGACATGCGCGACGACCGATATCAGATTCTTGTCGGGTTGATTTTACCCCTGACTATATAACCTACATATAAAGACAACGGATATCAGCCAGATAACTACAAAGATATAGACAAAATAAATAAACAGTTGTGGAGTTCCCATTTTATTGTGTGGTATAAACACATAATTCGCGTTTTAGGAACACAATTTTATATGTTTCTCTAACAACTTTCGATAATCTCTTTTGGTAGCACTACACCGATGATCAGTTTATATTATATACATTTCATAAGTAGCGTAGACCTATGTTCCTGATTCAGTTCATTATTGTTCATTCATTTATCACAGTTCTGTTCTCGCGTAATTGAACCAGGCATCGTACCCGCGACCTCTGGCTGACAGCTAGGGCACCCGCTAGCTTCAAGACATCCTTTCTGTTTGAAGGCCACATAAAAAGACGCCAAATTAACGGTCTTTCTGTAAACTTGTATAGTGTCTTGAGTTCAGAATAATGATGGTTTCTATATTTTGGTTTTCATCTCCTGGCACAGCCAATCGCAGTAAACATAACCACGATCAGAGATATTCTAGAAAGACTTATCACTAATGCGTTGTTGTTTCTTCCCTGGTGTTTGTCGTTGTCGGAATGCAAACAATCCTCAGCTTCATGGCAGCCATTTTTGTAAGGAGGAGTTCGGTCAAAAATAGACGTTGGCAACTCATGCTATTGACATTCAACATTTTAATGTGAACTTTTTCTTCGCGGAATATCAATATCAACAAAGAATATCACCAGTCATGAAACTGCGCGAACAATCATTGGAACAATCCACCGGGCAAAAAAATGCTTTACAGTTGACAGGAACTATAGGCCTATTCATGGATTTCATCTGCTTCTATAATATATCCTTCACTATATGTTTGTTGACGTATCTGAAAACAAAATGATGTATAGATTTAAGTATAATAGAATCACAATAAGACAAATGTTAAGAAGTTAAATTTAAGCACAGTAAAGTGGTGCATTCTCAGGTATATACAAAACTATAACTTGCCTTGTCTTTCTTTTATTTACGAAATAAAATATTGACCTAGCACAATACTGAATGTATCAATAGTAATATAATAACAACAAATGTAGTCTAACTTGTGATGTTAATTTATTCACTTATGTCACTTACCTAAATCTTCCATTTCTATTGAATAACTTTTAGAATCTGCTTTGGACCAATGTTTTCCAAATGTGGATAATGTTGGCTTATTCCCGAATGATGTAACATAATATGGCGACAATGAGGTCTCTGAGTTTACTCGACCCTCTTCACATATAGTATTGTACGGGCCATCGTTGTCCCTTGAGTCAGGTTCAATATGCAGGGACACAGGCCGACACAAGGGTACAGGGAATGAACCAGATCCCATGCATTTGTCAGGCGTCCTCCGCTTGTTTTGACTCTTCCTGATGGCCGTCATGTCGTAATAATGAACTTCGTCTTTGGCTTCATTTGTCGATGATTGACGGACACGTAACGGGGATTGACGGAAACTTGACAATCTCGGACCATTCTTCATGGGTCTCATGTCACCACTTTTCTCTCCAACCGGCTCAAATTTCACGTAGCAATCACCACCTAAAACATTGCAAATAACGTTTTAATATAGAATGCACAAACTCAACATTATATATAGCTATGATTCGATGAACAAATCTTAGAATGGAACCGGCTTTGTTTCAATAACCTCATGAATGTTCCAGATTTCGAGCCAAATAACTGTCTATAACTGCAATGTGGAAACTATTACTTAATAATCGGCAAATTGAATTAGACAAACACCACGACGACGTCGTTTTGCTGCTATTCAAGTAACTTTAGGAGAACGTCTTTTAGAGCTATGTGTGGGTTTTAGTAACCTTTCAGAACCCAAACGTGTCCATATATCTATACGTTGAAGGTTGCATTTGAATGTTATGTTTGATGGGGAGTACCTGTGAAATGTGAGCTAGGCCCATTGTCAGTGAGGTCCTCGTCACTGGCTCCTCGCCCGCTGTCACTGCTTGTCAGTCCCTCGCTCGAATAATCGCTACCCTTACCTCCCTTAATCAGGTTGTTGTTCTGCAGACGATAAAAGAAATAAGAGATAAGTGTGTGTTGATTACCTGTCACCGAAGAATGTCTAAAAACAGCTTTGAGGTCAACAGAGGTAGATTTTTTTCGAATGTCACATTAGAATGTCGCATGTCCTTATTTAAACTGATTTCCGTCAGATATTTTTAACATCTTAGTACTATTCTTAAGCAACTAAAAATAGGTGATAATGATGAATACAAAAACATACTATCAACATTTTTACTAAGATTAACTCATACTTAATAAACATCGCGGTAAATGACTGCTATAGATTAATTGGCCGAATAAATTACTTATTGATATCGATCCAATAACTTATTGAATGATTTTATTCATTGATTTACTGATTGAGTGACTTATTTACCTCGTGAGATATTTGTACGTATCTTGCGTCATTTTCCACAAGCCCAGACACCCCATTTTCCAGCCCATCGTACTTTTGACCCATATATACTGGATGAGAGATCTAAAACAGAAAAGAACATAAAACGTCTTGCGTGAATATATTATCGAAAAGTGTGAACACAATAGTATCTAAATAACAACCCGTATATTTTGATATATAACTCGCATCGTCGTTCCCAGAGGCAAGAACGTTCCAATTTTGTTCTGCAACGAGTAGGTTAGACCTGTGATATTAATTTTTTGTTTGAATTCACAAAAATTCAAAATGGATTTGATGCGCTGGGATAACTGGAAATTAGAAACCTTCATTTATCTCTGATTTATTGTGATTCCTCCTAACCTGCCGTCTGTTCCCAGGAGTCAGGGCCTCCGGTTAAATATGCTACACTCTTTCAACAAAGTGAACTAATGTTAACTGGACAAGTATTCCGAACAAATGTTGTTATTAACTAAATGCACAATTGTAATTTGAATATTGTGATTGTTTAAACATACAGATATCTGGATCAACACTGTTGGTGTAAATATTTCAGCCCGGTTTCCTGTTAGAAGTCAACACGACAGTTGACACACACCTGTGAATAGATTAGACGTCGTGTAAAAGGAAAGACTGGCTCTCAGTCGATTCAACGCTTGGCACCGACGACATTTCAGGGAAAGTCATATTTAAGACCTCTTTCTATAGGTTAAAGTGGTTGCTCAAACAGGGCCTACTATGGACCCTAAGCCTCCCCTTCCTTATGTTACTTGTTGCCTTTTGAAATGGTGGTGAAACGGCTCGTTTTTAAATCCGTACAATATGGAAAGCATGTAACGCCACTGAGATAGTTTGTGAAAAATGATTATGCGGTTACTATACTGTATAATTAAAGCGTTTCGCAAAACAATTATCCTATATTTATTTGTATAAATAAACGTCGAATATTTAGAAACATCGTTTTTGTTTGTGCCATCACATCCTATTTTTACACTTTTTCCTTATTCACTACATTAGACACCTGCATCTATCTACTTTTTAAACCGATTGTTCAATAAATTTTAAGTGTCACATGTCGTTAATTATGTGTATTAGCTATCTTTCAATTAGCTGTCAGTGAGCACACCTGTATGAAAGTGTCGCTGTGCACCTGAGAAAAATGTCATTAAAGATAAATAAACTCACCATTAGATAACATCAGCTATGATTTATTATCTGTGAATCTAGACCAGTATGTCTGGGCTCAGATGGGGAAGGGAATCAGTAAACACCTAAGCTGTAAGAAACGCGCACCTGTGTGGCGCCTCCAGCTTCACTGTCCTAATTTACCCACTATTATATACAGTCGCTGGGTTCTCTGTGTTTTATGCTTAGTTACACTTATTTCAGTTAATAGATATCATAATTAATTCATTTTACAATGTGTAATAACTTTGCCTATGAATTGATGCCATGCCATTTCAGGGCATAAAATAATTAATGACAGCATAAACTGACAGTTTATGTTTTTTTATGTGACAGAACGAAAGCCTCAAGAAAAATTCAAATATTAGTATGGTAATACAGACACAGAAATGTGAAGAATTTCCCATCCAGCACAAGATTATTTTGGAACTGTAGAAAAGCACTGATTTATTTTATTGTTATTATAATTATTATTTTGATATTATTATTATTAATGCAAGGCAGGCAACATGTTGAACTAGATCAATAAATTAAAATAAGTGTAGAGTGAATATAGCCTTACCTTTTGATTGTAATTATCTTTAGCTGAATGGGAGGATCCGCGGGTGAAAATATAACAGGACGTAAGTGGCTTGTGGCTGGATAAGCCTTGTGAATCGTCACTTATGGTAAAACTTATGTCCTTCCTAGTTTCATCTAAACATGTAACTGTAGATAAATCCGATTGTTGGGAAGTTTTGGAAGCTGTTGAAGAGCTCCCTCTGCGCCTCATAATTTTCTCTTCTTCCATCTTTGGGGGTTGAGATTTCTTAGTACGGTCGTGCTTTCTGATGACACAAATAAGCAGCAAAATGGCCAGGGAGACAATAACAGTTATAGATACTACTGCAATGACGATAGCCATGTTAGGGGATGTAGTACCAGGCATGGAAGCCAAAGCGGTACCATTCTTAGAGTTAATTTGAAGAAAAAGTTTCTGGCGATTAGATCTGACTGGGTATCCATTATCTTGAACTAGGAGTGGTACATCATAGCTACCGGTAAAACTTCCGTCTATAGTTTGTGATAACCTCACGATGCCGGTAGAACCATCCACATACATAAATTCAGCGGACTCTGAATCTTCTATTGAGTAAGTTAGTCGACCATTGCCTCCCGTATCTCTATCGAAGGCCTTCACTTGTGTTACGTAAGTGTCTGCCAGCCATGAGGATAACTCCACTGTGTTGTTGGTTGGTGATGGGAATGTGATTACAGGATCATTATCATTCTTATCCTGGATCTTTATTACAACAGTCACAGAGCTACTCAATGGTGGTATACCCTCGTCTGTAGCTAATATAACCATACGGTACTCGCTGATCTCTTCCCTGTCGAACACTTCTGAGGTTCTAATAGACCCTTCTGTTACAGACAACTGGAAGACTCCGGGAGCTGAGGCTTCCATTACAGAGAAATGGTATTTCCCGCCAGATCCGGAATCCGGATCAGTTACAGTCAGCGCAATTACATTCTCGCGAAGCTCTTTATTCTCATCAATCCATACAACATACTCTCCTTGTGTAAATATAGGTGGTACATCGTTTATGTCTTCCAGGGTTAAAGTCACACTGGCGGTTGCTGATCTTTTTGGTTCCCCATTATCAGAAGCTTTAATCTCAAACTGTATAGTCTCGCCCTGTTCTCGGTCCAAAACACCACTGGGGGAAATTATCCCAGTGGATGGGTCAACAAACAGTAAGCCATTGCTGTCAATGATTTCATATGTTATATTGCTATTTTCGCCGAAATCCGTGTCATATGCAGATACTTTAAGTATACTTTTACCTATCTGGAAATTCTCTGGTAAAGTTTTCCTATAGTCAGTTTGGTCAAATACTGGCGAATTATCGTTCTCGTCTTTAACTACCACTAAAAGGTCATTTGAAGTTACGAGAGCCGGGGTACCGTTATCGGAACAACGTACCGTAAGATCGTATTCACCTGTGGCCTCTCTGTTGAGTTTCGTCAGAAGGATTATCTTGTATTCTCTCCTGGACATTCTCTGGAGACTAAATTCAATACTGTCCATTGTACAGGATATCTGCTGTGCAACATCTTTATCTGGATCATTAGCAGACACGTGCCCAATAAACGATCCTGGTTTGGCGAATTCAGATACAATGGCATGATCACCGCCAGCTAACAAATTAAATGCGATTTCAGGAGGGTTGTCGTTAACATCTTGGACGTGAATAACCACTGTCGATTGTGAAGACTTTGGTGGAACTCCGCTGTCAGAAGCCTCCACTATTAACTGATAAACTGGAGAGGTTTCAAAATCTACCGGACCATTTACAGTCACCGCTCCGGTTTTCGCCTCAATTTTAAAGACAGATCCAATCTTAGCGGCTGATCGAGGATTAAACCGATAGGTAACTTGTCCATTTAATCCAATATCCTGATCATTCGTGGATAATCTTAATATTTCTGTTCCTATGGTAACATTCTCCCAAATAGTCACATTGTAAACAAGTTTTGTAAACACAGGGATATGATCGTTACTGTCCGTCACAGCTATATCTATAGTCAGGGTGCCAGTCAGTGAGGGGTTACCGCCATCTTTGGCTAATAACAGTAGCTTGTAATCCGCCTTTGTCTCTCTGTCAAGCTTTTGTTTCAAAACAACACCAACATCTGTAGAACCGTCGAAGTTGCTGATTATCTCCATATCAAATATACCTACACCTGAGAGAGCAACGAGTTGGTAGCTTATAACCGAGTTATTCCCAGCGATGTCTTGATCCGTAGCGGCGTAAAGGCCAACCGTAGATTCAACGGGATCGGATTCAGAGATGAAAACTTTCACGGCTGCCTCTGGGAAGGCTGGGGCATTATCGTTTAAGTCAAGTACATGGATTCGAACTCTGAGAATTTTGACAAGTTCCAGTTCGGACGATACAGACTGAACAGCCACGTCTAGATTAACGGGACAACTTTCAGCATAGCACAAAACTTCTCTATCGAGAGCTTCACTGGTTCGAATCTCGCCTGAAGAATGATCTATTGTAAAATATTTTGACTGACTGTTGTTTGGGCTGACAAAAGAGAAATGGTATTCAGTTAGACTTCCTAGAGTAGACTGTAAGTTGCTGTCTACCACTGGATTGCCAACAACTCCAGTCGCACTTCCTTCTGTCACTTGGTAAACTAGTTCCCCTTGTTGTGCGTGAACGTAAACAGTCAGAATATAACACAGACACAATAAAAATGATCCACGCATGTTTAATGCCATTGCGTAACACAGGTTTTATAATTCCAGGGGCATCGGCGTTTGTTAAGACGAAAGTCTCAGATGCACATCACTGACATGTAACTGAATTGAGCCGTATTGTTGTATCTGGTGGTTACATAGGCGTTGTGGTGATAGATTCCAACATCAAGTCGTTACAATCCTTTCAGCGTCACTGGTAAACAACAGGGCCTAACGCAGCTCCCTGGCTCAGTCCGCACCTGAGAAGAAACGATAAAATGTTTATATGTGCGTGATTGAGGAAGATTAGCACTGGAGGCAATTCGTTAATCTGACTTCTTAAGGCACGTAGCTTTTACCCCGATCGGGGTACGGCCAATTTCTACTTGACAGTAAACTGTTGCCAGCTTAAAGCAAACTAATTCCTAGCCTATATAAATCTCGGATACGTTGCTCTTGTCCAGCTAAAATGTCTGAATCCTAACCATTATCGTGGTCTGCCTAAAGTTAAAGAATGACCCACTGGCTGCTTGAGTTGTTTATAAACCCCGTAACTTTCGCCCCACCCTGCCTTCAGCACCCAGGGGGTAGGATCGGTTCTCAGTCAGAGGTTTATCACAGTATAAAAGAGACTTACTCCACCCCCTTAAAACACATGCTGGCCACCACAACCAGTCAACATATAATAATAACAGAAAAATGGGATTAAAGTAAAATCATAACAGACTCATTCTGGTAATCCTAATCTGACACCTCGGTGCAAATGTTACCTTCAGCCTTCATGGGACATCGAGGAACTAAAACAATAAGGACTATTTATCTCTAATAACACATGATTTATCTCGCCTAAACTTTTGATGATTGGCTTTAAAATATCCCTGCCTAAAATAATGACATATTCCCTCTCTAAACACGTGTTACATAAAATAACATTTTCTTTTTTATGATTGTAGAATATATCTTCAACTTACCTGAGGTATTGGAGACGACAGGCCGGTAAATCCTTTATGTTAGATGTATAAAGTAACTGCATCACACGAAGCGTACCTGTTAAATGATAGAGACGTTTAGGTTTAATACGACGTAAAGAAGACTCATCTATATTCAGATAGAGTAAAACAGCCCCGGGCCACCGCGGGCTCTCTGATTTAATTTATGCAATCCCTGGCTAGATGGCCATCGATAAAATGGAAATATAGCTGTAAGGGAGGACCCTGTCAGACTCTCTTAAACATGCTAATCAGCAGGTGTGAGTTAAGGGTTATTTCATGAAGCCATAATTGGCCACATTTGCCGCTTCAAGTACTACACTAGAAGAAAAATATCTTCGTAAAATGTTACTTTAAGAACTTAACTGGTTTGTAGGCAGGCAAATAGAGCCCCTATAAATAAGTAACACCAAAAAAGCGGTTAACTGCTCTGGTATGTAAAAGCATTGTATACTAGATTTTACGCGGGTTCAATCTCTTAAAAGTGATTTAGAAATATCACGTAATTGGAGGCAGGCAACTTCCGTCAGCTGTAGTTCATATACCCAATTGTTGAGACTCGAATGTCTTCAAATTTGTTGTGATTTTCCTTTAAAGGACGGCAAGAGGTTGTTAAACAGTTGTCGTTGAATTCAAATAGAGCTGTATTGATTGTGGGGGTTCACAGGAGATTCCCACACCCACACCTACGACAGCCTGATAGCGACGGTACGGTGTAACGATAGAATACTAGAGGTGTCAGTACTTTACATACAACTAAACGCGTTAACATCCGCACATTGAATCTGTCATATTGACAAGGAAATCGCACCTATTAAAAATCAGTACATTTAGTCTCAGAAAAAAGCACTGGATCCCACAACAGTTTACTACAGACAAAGTTGCCATAGTTTACAATAAAAAAATCTAACACTTTCGATCTGGATTATGAGAGGAGAAAAACGTATATGTTTATACGGAAATGAAATAAAACCATTCAGAAACAGTATTCGGTTTCATGTAGTCTGTGTCTATATAATTCCAGTCACGTTAATTTAAAACATTTCAACAGTGAACAGTATAAATGCCGTACAACATAGGCAATTCTGTATGATATGGACAGTGTTAAAGTTGGGCTGTTCTAAATGAATAGACTTATATCGGAGGCTTATTATACTTCTCCTAATATTTTGGAAATAATACAACATTTGTAGACATTGTTTTTACCAAAAGTGATAATGCATCGAAGACAGTCCCTCTATTAAAAAACAAAGCAGCGGTTTGGTCATAGAAACTTGTAAATATACAAAACAGGCCAATTCAGCCGACTATCTTATCAAACCAATTAAACTAATTAAAATTGGTCAGTTTGAAGGTTAGTCTGACAGATACAGTGTTTTAACAGTTTGGTTGGTGATGTTTCATAGAGTGTATGTTAGTGTAACATTCCCATAGTTAGCATATATTGATTTTATTAATTAATCCCCCTAATCCTATAATTCTGAATTAGGATCAACGTACTGTTAATCCTTAAGGTCACACGTTTGTGAAGAAATCTGAATCGTTCAGTTGCGTCCAGGTGTCAAAATGTCTAGACTAAGTGGT
>JARDVA010045901.1:0-10626 GCA_030265315.1 Mopalia swanii
AGGGGTCGTTGAGATGTATATGTTTATCATACTGAAGAGAATTTAAATGACGACTATCAGGGGTGGTTGGGATGTATATGTTTATCATACTGAAGAGAATTCAAATGATGGCTAAGAAGACTTCCAAATTAAAATGTCAACATTATGTAAAGTAGAGTATGCTTGTTTTTAATTAGGAAAATCTTTACTTTGGCTTTCAAAAAGCTGATCAATCTTATTATACGTAATTTGTGTTCAAAGTTCATGAATCTACTGCACTTAATACTATTATGTGGCTTGCCATTTTCACTGTGCATATTACGTCATCTGCTTTAGTTCAACCAACCACCTTCAATCGAAGATATAGGATAATTGTGCTACCCATCTGTGGTCGCGTAATGCGAATCAAATTTGGGCACTAATGTATAGAGTTTTGTAAACTTCCGTGCATGCAGGTCCGTGTGTTACAAATGTTGTGCACGCGTTTACTTGAAAAAGAATCCACGTATTAGTTTAACAATTGACACAGGTACATCCCTGTCATGAAAGCAAAGGATTGTTTTGCATTTCACATACTTTCGCAAAATACTATTGTCGCCACTGCGGTTTTGTACATTTACATGTGTGTAGGGCTTTTTTTAACAACATAGCTTGAAGAAAACTCATCATATAACATCATAACGAGATGTAAATAATCTTGCTTTGAAGAAGTGAACTGTATTTTACAAACTGCGGCATAACAATACGGCCATCATTCTTACCTGTGAGCACAATAACTTGGAAATATGACGACCAGTGTGTAAATTTGAAACCTTAATATCTCTGTGTTTGGAACACAATACGCACAAATGAAACTTCCGCCATATGCCTATTGAGTGCTTAGTATAATGTCCTATCAATCGTTAAGGGACATATACCTATATTGACTAAAGTAATGAACACAACGTGCAAGGACATGATAGTTCCAAAGCGAAAATCCAATGGATTATTGCTTCGCTGACTCCAAGACCTTTTGCATCGTGCTCGAGGGTATTGGCCACATGAATACAATCGCACATGTGAATTGATCATCTGTGAAGAAAGTTAGTTTGCCTGTTGAGGTGAGACAGCATTGTTACGCTCAAGTAATCTGCTCTTGGGCAGAGTGTCTGAATTTTAACCGTTAATTGTAGGACATGTAATGATGTCTCTATTCCATCACAGATACTATTCTCTGTGGCCAATCTGTAGGTTTTATAGCCGACTGATTTCTGTCTTTAATTTATATTGTCAGGGTTGTTTTATTAATACACATTATTCATGTAAATTAGAAGCAGCTTCTGGCCCTCTGGCATTTCGAATATTAAAAGCTTGTCACCAAGAGAAAACTCGTGATTTCCGTTTTGACAGAGGTCATTGCCCTCTATAAAAACTAAGATGGGAGGCATGTGCACTGCTGTCAAACTTTCCATTTCTACTGCCTCGTGTTAGAGATCTTGGGACTGGCGGCTAAGCTTACCTTCATCTTCGTTAGGCAAAAGACTCAGATTCAGAGACAGGGACGTTATCCGGTAGGGTGCTCATTTTACTTCCCTCCTGACTTACATTTTGAAGACGTGTTGTTGCAGGTTTGATATCACTGGGGTTGACAAGGAATCTTGGCAAGTTGTTTGTATCGATCATTTTAAGTTAGTGTTTATTAAAATGAATCTGATTGGTTATGAAGGGATTCAAGTGTGACAACGGTTCGATTGATCAGATTGGTCCATTCTGGCCACGCCTCTAGAACCCTCGACCAAAGATCCGTTTAAGGTCTAACCCCAACCCTCTTGATGCCCGGCGAATAGCACTTCGGCTTCCAGAAAATCATTCTATCGCGACACGGGACAACCTACGCCATAATGGACACTTCCGGTTAGTCGCCGTTTGAGAATCTCTGGTCAACACGTAGACCTACACAGAAGAGATTATAGCCAATGTGAAATGTGTAGTTCAGCAACCCTAGTATTAGAACCGATATTACCTGTTGAAAGATGGTCAGTATAGCAGTCACCAGGACTGAGACTAGATGCTGAAATCATTTGTAATTGATTGCAAGACCAAATACAGTTGGGACACCGATGCTAATTGTTGAAATAAGAATGACTTTCCAACATTATGGAAACACTTCAGATTTTGGTTGTGCTAGTGTCAATTATTGTTGGATACACTGCCGTCATATTAGCGAAATAACCTTAAGCAGGGCGTAAAACACCAATCAATTAATTAATAAAACCGCTGCTATCCATAATGCAGAGTACTGCGGTCTGGATCATACATATGTTTACTAAATGCAGTCTGCGATAATAAAACAAATTTGGTTACAAATTGGTATTAAACCGGGGATAAATTTAGCATAACGAGTATATTAAACCAAGGCTTGTTTCATTAAACCGCACACTTATTAAGATAAACATTTAATTAGTGCTTTAAAGCAGCAAAGACATTTAACTGATAGCAAATACAATCGAGAAATCTAGTCAATCTGCCTACAATTACAGCATTTTCGGGTATGTAAGTCTATATTTCCTGATACCACTATCGCTTTTACGGAGTTATTACAATTACCAAAATACCGTTTCTGTCTTATTTTACACTCCGATTATCATAACTATAATGATCGTCACAATTGTTATGGGATGTGGTGGCGATGAACGAGCGATGAGCGTAACGCCATTGTAAAAATCTTATTCTCATAGCACTTAAGATGTGCCGTTGATGACATTGCCTCTTGACCTGCCATCAAGATTGAATATCTGAATCAGAATCCCTATCCCGTTGTTGACATTTCCACACAAGACTAAATTAATTGAACGTTTAAGTCCGATAAACCTTGACTATAAAGAAATATCGACCCCTCGTGCGAGCAATGGTCAACTTAAGGTCAGAAAAAATCAGGTCAGTTGACCAGAGGCAAAAGGGTGGAATACTATAATAGCATGAAGTGTCCCAAGCCTTTGTTCAACAAGAAGAAATAGGCCTACTGGTGACACGAATTGGGCCATATGTGCACAGCTTTTCTTTAATAATATATATAGTTATTTCCATTACCTCTATGCAATGAATGGAAACATGGCTACCTTTATCTCTGATATCTGGAATTATGACATTTATGTAGGATTTAGATAATCGTACTAAGTTTATCTCTTCTCGTACATGTATTATAAAATACCAAGTTATTTAGCAAAGTAATTCCGCATGTGTCACATTCGAAAAATACTACTGTGTGAGCTAATGTCTGTGGAAATGTATTATCTGGTTCCGAATGTTTGCCAGTCTGCATTTTTCGCACGTTGATACCATTGATTTTGCGATTTAAAAACCATGTTATTGAAATGTTCACAAGCACGAACAACGTAACAATGGCCGGCAGCCAGAGTATAGCGACTCTGTAAGGGTATAATAAAGAACTACAGAAAACTCGAATAATTACGAGGACACTACAATGAGCGCCATCGGTAAAGTCTAAATGAATGACGGCAGAATAAATAGCAACCGTGATAACCGAGTGATTGATGAACACCAGCGGAACTGTTTAAATAATTAATAACGTTGTAAAATCAGAACAAATAATGATGGCAAATTACGATTGGATACCTTTGGAGAAGCATATACATCATCAACATATATATAACAACCAGAAAAAGATATTTAAAAAGTAGACTGATATCATATTCATCTGTGTTGCAAAGTCTGCTTTATTTTGAGCAGTTTCACAATTAAACGCACATTATATTATATATATACATGTATATCAATATATCGGCTCATTGTTACTTTATACTAGTAACTAATGCCATTAAGTCTGACTGCTCAACCGGCAATGGTTCTATGACTCCGCACTCACTGGTTATAACTTCTCCAGTTGTTATTGTTTCTCGCAGCACCGACTCCATTGCTTCTGACTGCCCACTCGTAGAGTTGGTTCTGATTGCTCAGCAGCCGAAATGCTGATACTGATAAATCATCATTGCTTCTGACTGCTCATCCGTAGGATTGGTTCTGATTGCTCAGCAGACGGATGCTAATATTGAGCACCCCTTATTGCCCATCGTAAAGTTGATTGTGACACCTGCTAATGAGCAGCCCCTTAATTGTTTCTGACTGCCCACTCGTAGAGTTGGTTCTGATTCGTCGGCTATCGGAGTGCTAATACTGATCACCCCTCATTGCTTTTGACTGCCCACTCGGAGAGTTGGTTTTGTCTCCTGATACTGATCACCCCTCATTGCTTCTGACTGCCCACTCGTAGAGTTGGTTCCGATTGCTCAGCTGTCGGAATGCTGATACTGATCACCCCTCATTGTTCCTGACTGCCCACTCGTATAGTTGGTTCTGACTCCTGACACCGATCACCCCTCATTGCTTCTAAATACCCACTCATATAGTTGGTTCTGATTGCTCAGCAGACGGAGTGCTGACACTGATCACCCCTCATTGTTTCTGACTACCCACTTGTAGGTTTGGTTCTGACTCCTGACACTGATCACCCCTCATTGTTTCTGACTGCTCACCCATGTAGTTGGTTCTGATTGCTCAGCAGACGGAGTGCTGATACTGATCACCCCTCATTGTTTCTGACTACCCACTTGCAGGTTTGGTTCTGACTCCTGACACTGAACACCCCTCATTGTTTCTGACTGCTCACTCATATAGTTGGTTCTGATTGCTCAGCAGACGGAGTGCTGTTACTGATCACCCCGCAATTATTCTGCAGAACCGCTACTGATTTAGACTACATCAGCGTCATTGATCCGGATTGCTTCCGTGAGATTTATTTGATTATGATTTATTTATTAAATTTTTTTTTTGTCCAATCGGTGATTTTATTATGGCGGACTGACTCTATGCCATACTTTATTATTCAATACATGAATACAAGATCAATAGATATATAGCCAGTTTACACTTTATATAAGTCTATACTTACTGGCTATTACTCTAATATAAGGGATTATTGTGTCCATTTATACAAGTTGAGCTAGATTGTGTAATATAAAACCAATTCAATGGATCCCAAGAAAGCTGGCAAAAGCTTGCCGACATATACAGTTAACCAACTAGGACTACCCAATACTTATTGAAGCAGATACGAAAACAAAAATAAACTTTCAGGTAACAGGGAATAAACAAGAACCAACATATTCTAAAACTGAAACAGGAGTAAGCTGTTGTCAAACAAATGATTAAAGAGCTAAATGAATAATGACCAAAGGTACAAACTGTACAAGAATTCCATCTAGTCGGGCAATGACAATATCACATGACTATTTAACTCAAGTGCTGCATTTGCTCGAGTTTCGTGCAGTCAGGTACGTATTGCCAGGTCCAAAATAAAATTCAAGCAAGATATTTGCCTTTCAAATAACCATGTTGATGTTATGCACCCACCCAGATACACAAACATTCGAACGACTTGTGTTTCATGTTATGACAGGAAGGCAGCACTAATCCAGCTTTCCTGCACGTTAACTGCACTAATGAATGAAATATATAGTTTTAGATCGAATTGTACGTGTTATAAGCGACCATATGGTCGTTGTTTTGGTGACAACATTATATCTTTCGCTCTAACTAAGCGACCCATTTGTTTTTTTCAGCAATCATATTTTCCAAAACTTTGCCAAGTAGCGTTTTCCATACAGTATTCCGTTTCTACGGAATTATTTCAATTTAATATTTGTTATAGACAGCTTAGCTTACGTTCAGTAAATACGTATTAGTACGGAGGTGTGAGGCACAGCCGACGAAAATAAACCAACCGTATTTACTTGCTTAAAAGGAAGGAACATAACCAAACTGAGAGACTGATCCTATTATGTCAAATAGATCTGAATTAGAGAAGTGTTTACCTAGTGTAATTTGACAGCTTTAAGACTCGTTTTGAGTGTTATCTTCTCTTTCAATAAGTCTGTGTGCATCTGCCTGTGGTCAACGCCAGGATCGCTATGAAGAAGCTGAACCTATTGAAGATAATCCCATGTTAACATTGGCTCTCGCTCCTTACACATTTTGATCGATAGTCCGCTGCCAACTGTACTACGATAATGAGGAGACCCAAAATCGGAAATAGACCGGCCAGAGGCATGTTTCAGGACGGAAGCCGTATTTATCGGTTTTCTGTAAAATGACGTTTGATCAATAACTCTGTGACTGCTCTTCTGCATACTATCTTGGCGAATCGAAATGTTTAATGTCAGTAAGGAACGTGTATCGATCGGCTGTAAAAATCGGCACAGCAAATCTTCAGATTGGTAGATTGTAAGAACAGTCTGACAATCTTCGTTAAGTTCTTCGCTGTGTGATCATAGCGTCAGAAACACGTGACAAAGTTGATATCCCAACCACTTATGATGGAACAGTTCGACGGGTTTGAGACAGAGGTCCAAAGTTTGTAGAATTCACTTCACTGAGGTTTACCTGAACCACTTCAGAACAATAAAGGTGGCACGATCAGAGTTGTAATCTTAGCTTGGCACAAATAGAAGACCCAAAATTTGAACCCACTTCTGAGATCACTGACGAAAGATTAATCTAACTCATCGAAACTCGTTGTACTAGTTCAATCGATGCAACTACAATTGATTACATATGAAGCCGGTGCACGTAGTGGAACAGCAAATAAAGCAAACTAAAGTAATTATACAGACATACCAGTTAAAAGCGGATGGTTATGCTCAAATATTCGGTGTACATACCAGGTTTATACATACTCGGACTTAAATATCACCTGCATCTTTGAGCTTAATACATTTCTGTAACAGTTTCTATTCATACAGTAATAGCCTGAATAAAATACTTGTTTCCCAAACGATCTGATTTATCAAAATTATTTTAAAATACTACATGAAGATGCCTTTACTATGCGTCCAATTTCTTGTATATCTCGAAACCCGGCATTTTGTTCGTATTTTCAATTCGTCTGAAGCCATGTCTAGTGTATGTGGCGAATACACCAATTGGCGAATCGCTGCCTCGTTGTTTGTTGTTTGCGTTCAAGCTTCTTGATTGGGTTTTGTCTAAACTTGTCCCCATTACTTGATAGAACAACTGCCACGTACATCTACACTGGATCTGAGTCGGGCGTTGGAGGATGGTATGGATGGTATTAATGAATATAGGGCCAACCACAGGTAAACCCACCTTGTTTTTAATTGAACATCTGTATATTTTGTATCCCAGCAGTTGTATCAACAACAACTATTATCACTTCATTTTCACTAATCAAGCGAAATATTCAAAACGTAAAATCCAAAACAAATGACTTATCACGTTTAAATATGATCATCCTGCAACTTACAGACAAAATACTATGCAACAACAAGAGGCTCCCTGGACTTAACGGGCATTCAAGTGGGGAATATATAATGTATAGAGAGAAGAACTAACGCAATGTGATTAATTCGTGATGGCCTTGTGTTTAGAGAAGTTCCATCACTTACCAGGTATCCGCAATTGATGGCAACCTTCATCAAAAACTCTGTGTAATAACAGAGCAAATGGGTTCTGGGGAATATTATAGTGACTCAAATACTTGGAATAAAGTGAACATGTTTTATACCCATTGTTTTAACTTTAACGTTTTTCTTTAATATGCACGTTGCCTAAGATGTAATTTGCTTAGAATTGTTGCATGTAATCAAATGCTTTTAGCATTCGCCCAAACATGATTGACCTATGTTTTAACTTCAGGTCTTTTTTTAATATCGGATATGAATCGTATTATAGCTATTTTTAGGTACAAATTAAAGCCTTGATTGTTCCAAAAATTCTAGCGTGACTTTCACATTGCGGATAAATTTCCGGAAGTATCCAATTCAAGATAATTACAGATGTTTTACAAATAATTTAAAGTAATTTTTGCAATTATATGTTGTTTCTGTAGGTTAGTTCTGATGAAGATGGCTGCAGCTCATTATACAGTACTTTTAGACGACTTTTTTTTGGCCGACGTAAAAGGGGAAATCTGATGGAAATCTAAAATATCTGTCAATTGACGTCACGGACGAATCCATATATAACCTGAATTATTTAATTCTTCCAAATGTTGAATAAAGATGTATTTTCCTTATTAAACTTAGTAATGCTATATTGAATTACGCACTGATGCCATCAAGTCGTCTGTACGGAGATAATTCAACCTAGACGCTGATGTTGTAAGTACAGAGCCAACGAATCACAGAATGAAATGAATCACGCTACATTGGGTTGGCCGACAGACGTTCACATACATATGCCATGAAATATTTTCATTTTGATGAACGTAAAACTACATTTTACACAAAAAGACGGTATGTAGATTTAAAACGGTATTACAGATATTTTACTTTAAACTGATAGCCACAGAATTCAAATGCTAGTAGCGTTCATATTGAATGCGATTTATACTGCTTAATATCAAAATTGTAAACGCATTTTATTTTTACTGTTTGACTATATTGTTTCATTACAATCAAATTTATGTATTTTCGTCGTTTTGGGTTTTCTATATAAAAATCAACATCATTAAAACGCATATGCTACTCTGAAAAAATAACCATTTTATATTTCTTTGTTGCCATGTGTCTAATAAAACGACAATTTATGTGGCCAATACGTTTTATGAACCTATGCAGAATCAGATTTGAAAAACACCAAATGTCTTGTGGAAATTAATTTACATGGCTTTATTATACGACGACTTATACGATATTGCGTAAACATTTATAATGAATGCTGAAACATATTGGTGGTGAAATACTCAACCAGATTGGGGGATTCTATATATTAATTTAGTCACATTTCCAATCGGCATTGTCCTAAGGTTTGAACATCAAACAGACAAATAAATTTAACACAAAAAGGCACATACCAGTACTTAGAGTATATTGATTTTGTTTATATACGGGAGTTAGGCTGTTTATTTTGAGTATAATTTTGTTGCTGATCTTAAATTTATATTATGTTAGTTACCAATGTATTAGAAAAAAACATATTGAACATATATCTATGAGTCTCAGCACACAGATACAGAGGTACGTTTATTTATCTGTGTCAGATGATTGATATATGTACTGTCTGAAACGGGACTGCTTTCAATGTGTAGATTTTGTTACGACAACGCCCCTTAACGTGACAGGGGAAACCCCTTAACTTTGTACAGCAGAGTTCAACACTTGACAATCGGACAATTTGTTCCATTCATGTTTCCTTTTCAATGAAAACAAATAGGCATGATGCCATAACGAAACAAAGTCGCTGGTTGGTGTTTAACTTTGAACTATGTTTTCCCGCATGTTTGTATTGTCTTTGTTAAGTAATACAACCAAAGACGTCAACTCGATCGATGTCGTTGTTGTAACGTTCCCTTTATGGCGCAAGGGGACACGTTTACGCGACATATTGACGTCATGGTGTATTTTTCATTGACCCTGTCCATACCCCGCCAGCGACAGCAAAAGAATTAATTTAATTAAGTCCCTTCTTTTTAAACCGCTGACTCAAGGCACCCAATCTACGTACTAGTATATAAGACGTGTGTCCCCTTTCTCTAGGTAACGGATTAACGCTCATGCAGAACCATGGTCATCACGTGTCCCCGGTGACATCGCGTAGAGGGCTCTATTTTCCATAAGATAGATTTCAGACAGTCTCTACAATGCCACCTGATAAGCTTTGAGTTTTTGATTACAAAAGTGTATTTCTACATTACAGTGTTAGAATTATGTAGACATTTTGTAACAAAAATATAAATGAAATATATAAACAATGTGATAATCTTTGTTCTTTTTGGACAACCAGTTGTCCCCATTTACCGCGTTTGACTCAGATGTAGCCATTCTTTTAGACAACTACAAGACTTATTTTGGAAGCCCACTATTCACAAACTCCTCAAAATGGCAGAACATTTCCAATGTCCCCTTCCTTGACATATTCCAAATTTGTCTGATGCCTGATACATAATTTGACTGTTTTAAGTAATAAAGTAAAATATGCGAATTTTCGTTATGTTAAAATGTGTACAATGGATTATTTTGATGGAGTTTCATAACAATTTTAGAGTTTTGAGCGGGAACTTGAGAAAACTGGTTGATTTGACACGGAATGACCTAGTCGCAAACTTGTTAATTTTAATTTTATTTGTGTCAAGGGTTTGTCCGATTGAAAACACGACTGAACTACAAAACCTAGCTTAGCTATACCAGCCTTCAAATCCCAATGCCACTGTGTGGGAGGCGAATTGGGGGAGTCGGGTTGATTAAGAAAGCTTGAATCATTGAGGTGATCAATTCCTGGGTCTCCGAGGATAAGGAAGAACCTCGAAAGGATCTCAATATAAATGGAGGTGTCAGTGGGTTGCTTAGAATCGCTACATCAACAGCGACATCGATTTGAGGGACAAGTACGCTTCTTATTCACGTTTTACTTGATGACTAGGCCTACCTGTTTGATGATATTGGGCTGATGTTTGACACCAGCACGGTGATTTTTTTCATTTATGCCGAAATACGCCCAGACCAATCCCAAGCAAAGTCCTGTCATCTGGAACACTCATTCTCAAGCAACGTCCAGTCATCTGGAACACTCATTCTCAAGCAACGTCCTGTCATCTGGAACACTCATTCTCAAGCAACGTCCTGTCATCTGGAA